>BOPN01000833.1:99484-106984 GCA_017312705.2 Penaeus japonicus | reverse complement strand
GCAGTGAAAAAAAGGACCACCAAATTATTTAAACACATAGTTTTCTTTAAACCAACTTCCATGATTACTTCTTTCATGTCCGATTTTGTGCTTCACTTGATATACACAAATACAGAAAGTGAAGTGCTTCATCAGAAGAATTTCACTGTACCATCAACATGAGAAAATAACTGAAAGGAATAGTACCTGAAAATGGGTTGATGTGTCTACAACTCTTAATCCTGGCCAGAATGGAAAGGAATGCTTATGAAACATACATTTATTGATATCACAGTTGTATCATATATTCTCTTTTAGATGAGGATGACAAAAGCACTGCCAACCAAAACACTGAATACAAATACAAGTACAATACAAAGAAAATACTATACAGAAGGTCTAAACATTTGCTTATGTCTGCGTGATAAAATAATGTGTAATAAGGAGATGAGAAACTTACTTCAACATGTGCCTAGTGCAGGCCAAGTCATCACTTAGGCCATGGATGGCGAGAAGAAAAAAAATCTGGGGTGTGTGTATGTTATCTTTTACATACATGGATGTGCAAGTAGGTGCTTTTTTTTTAATCACCAACAATTAAGACAATGAAAAATGTATCATACTATTTTTTTTTTTTTTTTTTTACATCATACTAAATATGAAAAAATGTAAATTACAGAACCCATAAAGTTTCCAGATTGTCTATATGCAAAACCTCCTGTTCCCAACCTGGAACATGGCCCAGGTATTTTTACATTACTTTATCTGTAACATGTGTATGGCAACATTTGTAATCAGAAGGAAATGCGACTGCTCCTCTCTCCCTCACAAATCATATACAATTTCAAAATACTTCTGAAAGTTAACAATGACTAGATCTACTGTCCCTTAGATTATTAACTTTGGTAACTTCAGGGTAAACTGATTACCTGCTCATTGCAAACAGTATTCCTTTCAAATTTAAGCAGCCTCATTAGTACAAAACAAAACAAAAAGGAATACACATAAACTAACCAAAGCTAAAAACCAACCCTTCACATAGAAAGGTGTGGACTCTACAAATGAACAATTAAGTACCAAGTACAAAGCTTAGGCCCCAAATAAAACAGTGCAAATCAAACATGCCACACAACATAACATGTGAAGTAAAACTCTCCTAACAAACTGCACACTAACAAATCCCTCTTCAATAGCATTCAGCAGCTGGGTACTTTCTGGCATATACTTAGAAAGGCTGAAATAAATGTATAGCAGTACAATTGGTTTGCCTTATTGCTCAAAGATGGTACATGCAATTTCCTTTATTTTCAAGTAGCTTACCACATAGGGCTAACTGCACTGGGTGTTATTATTTAAACGTCTAATTGAGAATAATACTTCTACTACTAATCTCTTGAAAAATAACTGACACCCTTTATATCCATAAAATAAACACTTTGAAATAATATGAATTATGTGTAGCAATCTGAAGTATTGAAACCTCCGTTATATGACAGTATTATTTATATATAATTCAAGCTAATCCATATATTAAGCAGAATATACTTTACAGAAGTTTTGTCTCTGTGCAACACTAATCCATACCTTAAAATCAATGGAAAATAAATTGTGACTGCTGCCCTGCACATTTGTAGCTACATATCCAATCACACTCATAATTAGCCATTTAATGTTCCTCATTTGCTCTTTTTGCTTTCTTCTGCTTGTTCAGATGCCAGTTCGTCTCTGTTTGATTCCCTTCTTTGTGATTCGCTTCGCCTTCGTGAGTCATTGCGAAGTTTTGCCTCTAGTTCTACTCTCTTATAGGTAACCATCATGTTGCTGCTTAACCACAACCAGTTTATCTGTGAATAACAAAAAAGTCACAATAAATATTGCATTTTGAGATTATGCACCACAATTGACCCTTTTAGTACATGATGTTCTACCTATTGTTGCTCTCGCAGTGTGATACTGACAAGAAAGAAATTTCAATTTCAAGTTATTCTGAGGTATGATAAAAAATAAAACAAAAATTGAAACATCAGAAACATTCATAACAACAATGATGACAATCAATACTTCTAAAAGCAATGCTGCTGTAATTACAGAGGGACAATATGAATTTATACTCACCACCATCATCATGCAATTAAAGAGAACAGGCATTGAGAAGACAACACTAATAAATAGGCCTTGGGAGTCAAAGTACTGCTGGCGACTGAAAGACTGCCAATTTTTCGCTGCATACTGGTTGATGGTCTCCGAGGAACGTACAGTGAGCAGCAGCAGGACAAAAAGTACAGCTTGGGTTGTGTGGTGATTTCGAGTCATAACTGTGAACGTCGTGAGGAATATGTGGAAAGCTACCAAACCCATCAGCCATCCTTCACTCCAGTCAATCTGTGTTGGGAAAACATGCAATGATGAAATTAAGAGTTAAATCAGGTTTTCACTTTAATGCAATTATCATATCATTCCTATAAAAAATCTGTGCCCAAAAACCTCTAATTGAATGATGAAATAGTGAACAATTAGATCAGACAGTTCAGACATAATTAAATATTATGACTGTAATATATCTTTCTTGTACTCTTATTGATCCATTTGCCAAAGATAAAAAACAAAATACTGACTTTCCATATAAATGGATTACCAACTAACTAGCAAAAAGTATTGTAAGTTAAACCTCAACACAAACAGAGACAAAAATTTAACTTTCATTATTTAAATCAGTTAACCAAAGATCAGAAAAAAATAAAGTCCAGAAAATCCAACAAGTATGAAGAAGACATAGCAAGACAGTGATGGGGACACAAAAGAGTAAATTGATGACATCAGGCAGACATTACCTATCTGCAATATAGTATATAAAGGTGGCAACTGATAATTTTCTTGAGTCTTTGCCATATTGATCTTAACCCATTGGTCATGGTTTTAATTAAATATTTATGCAGTAGGATAGCTGGTTTACATTGTCTGGCACGGTGCCATCCCCGTCTACAACCTACTCTGCCTTTGCAGCAAATCATGCCATCCACTGCTAATGGGTTAATGTAGTTAATAGCTTTCCTTTAAGAGTAAAATATGGAAAACAAACCTTGTTTTAAAATGAAAGATGACAAGTTGAAAGTCACAAAACTAGAGTATATCTTAAATCAACTAAAGGAATTGATACTCTTTTATACCAGCATTGCTGAATCGTTATATGATACTTACTGACAGATAATACTTACTATTGGTTATCCCATTATAATCTTTGTAATTTTAACAAGTTCTCAATTATTTAAAATAATCACCAATGAAAAGAAATCACATTTAGTTATAGGCACACTGAAATTCCCTTGATGATTACATCAAAGTGACCATTTACAAATTTGGATATATTGTAATTAGTAAATAGAACTGGCTTTATTGCTTATGCCCTTTGTTTCACATTTGTAATATTTGATCATTCATCCATCAATATTTCTACACAAAGACTGAAGCCATTTCTCACAGCACATGTATCAGAGTTACTAAAAAATGTTGCACTCAGTCACCTAATGAATGTAACATCTAGGGAATTGATTAACAGTCACGAAAAAAGATTGTAATGATAATTTCCATGGTGAGAATTTAATTAAACTTATAAAGAGAGGTAGGACTTGGAGATTTTCTACATCAAAATTATTGTAGCTATATCAAAACTTGGCATCCCTTCTCAAATGGTATGACTGGAATCAGAAATGGATCCAGATTTCAAAGTGGGAGGCTGAATGTGAAATAAAGGGGTACCAAGCACTAAAGGTGTTAGAACATAAACTAAAGGGTAAGACAAGAGCTGTATTTCAAGCATATTTTGCTATCTGTATAATATATAGACCATCAGATCTATATACTCAATATTCCTTGCATAAGGTCATGGGGACTTGAAGAATATACAGCTAAAAACAACACTGGAAACAATGAGTATGAAGCTTAATTCATATAGTACAATATTACTTAACCCTCTCTGGACGGGTGGTACAGCATGTGTACCGCGCATTGAAAAGCCCAGTGGCCGGGCGGCACAGTATTGTGCCAGCCATTCAATTGATTTAGGCCTAATAATTCGAACGCCCCGGCATTTTGACATCCAAGGCTAGAATTCCCCCGTCGGGGATGGGTTAACAAGATCATTAGAACCAAGAATATAAACAGTTGAAGGTGATCCTGAGAGGATGATGTACAGATATTAGAGTTTGCACTGTTATTTGTTAGAACCTTTCAAAACATCAATCTGAAACATTTTAAAAGGGAAAAAAGAAGAGTCCTATTTTCAAGACATTCAATATACACTAATATCAACACCTCTCTTCGGCAAAATACTAGTCCCAAAAGTTAAGCATCAGTGACCCACTTCAGCAGCTACTTTTGACAACAACTAACACAAAGTGACAACATAAAATATTAAACTGGGCAATGAAGATGTAGGCTTACTCTTAAATTCTCTTAGCAGTTGCCCAGCCCCTATATTGCTGTAGTCTTTGGAGAGCATAACATAAGACATCTCCAGACAAATTAAAAGAAAGAAAGAAAAAAAAGGGGGCTACACAATAGTGGTGGTTGGCTTAATGTCTCAAGTTATCTATTTTAACATTAATATGCCATGGATCAATGAAATGACTCTTTGACTTAAGTTATAGTCATGTACTGTAGTATTTTTTGTTGATACTCGTGTACTTTTCTTATTGTAAGAAGAATTGGTCTAGTCCTTGATTCATATTTCTAAATTTCATGTATATTTTCTATCTTTCAAATATTTCTCTATCATATGTTGAGAACCAAAAATATATAAAAAACTACTTCAAAAAAATTTAATATGACTTTTCAAAATAATTGGGTAATGATAAAATTAAAGATACTAGCGAACAAAGAGAGCATTTTTATCTCTCTTTTGTGTAGGTGACAAGATGGCATGATATAGTTTTAATTATGACGTAGCACCATAAAACTCCTTTCTTCTGGAAACTAAAATAAGCGAGGTATATAATTTTGAAATTAATTTAAAAATTGAGTAAAAGGAGATGTTTCCACTGCACTGACGAACTGAAAACTGAAAATATCGACTTAGCCTATGTGCCGACCTTGCCCGTGGAAATACCAAAAAATATTGCTAATTGGCAATGATGTCACGTGAAAATAATAGCATCAATAAGCAAACAATTGATCTAACCAACAAATTTATTGACCAATCACAGACATATGAATGCTAAGTATGGGTCCTCGTTTGAATTTCATAATCAGTATAGAGATGGCTACTGAATGCACAGGTTATATATACACACTGTGTGGCTTTATTAACCCATTCAGACCAGGGTCGTTCTGGCTTTGCGCGGTCGCAATACCGGGGTTCTCGAACGCATAAGCCTAATGCCTCGAGATTCTCAGGCACACAAGCCGCGAGCCTGGGTTGCCCGCTCGCTCCACCCGAGCGCGCGGCTTCCCCTCATAGGTCGTCCAGGGCGTCTGACGCGAAAACCACAATACGTGCTATCACGTCAACCAGCGTGAATGGGTTATGTTATTTCATAAAGATGACAATTCAACACTTAAACTCTTACGAGACAAACCGTGACCTTGCCGCTCACACGCCTGCAATTAAGGTAAGTAATGCATACATTCGGATTAAAAATGTACCTACCAAGCAGTAGCTTGAAAAGAAGGGGGGACCAGGGGGGGCACAGCCCACCTTGGCTAGGGCAAAAAAAAACTTGGTTCGGTTAGGTCAGGTCTATCAGTTAGGTTTCGTTGTGTATGAATATGGCGAAAACTGTGATTGTGGCAGATATGTACCTGGCACAAAGTGGCTTTAACCCATTCACGCCGGTTGACGTGATAGCACGTATTGTGGTTTTCGCGTCAGACGCCCTGGACGCGCTATGAGGGGAAGCCGCGCGCTCGGGTAGAGCAAGCGGGCAACCGAGGCTCACGGCTTGTGCGCCTGAGAATCTCGAGGCGTTAGGCTTATGCGTTCGAGAACCCCGGTATTGCGACCGCGCAAAGCCGGAACTGCCCCGGCGTGAATGGGTTAAAGAGGGAGGGTGTCCAGGGGGGCAGAGCCCCCCCTGACTAGGGCTAATCTAAAATCTAGGTTAGGTTAAATCTATGGGTAAGGCTGTGATACTGAATAACTTGTTGAAATATACAGTCAGAAATCGTTTGGTACCGTGTCAATGTGGGCGCGTGAAATTCAGAAATGAAAGGTTTCCAGAGGAAATGAATATCATAACTGTGCAAAACGCAATAAAAACTACCCAAAAAAAATTATGTGTCATACCTAGAAGGTTGGTTGCATCTTCATCCAAATTTACCAAGATTGCTACCCGCATGTACCCCATTGGAGGCAAGACACTCACATTTTCACATTTTAGCAAAATGCACACACAAGGTCTTGTTGGGAAGTGCTATGTTTCCCAGACTGAGTGATAAATGCATTCAACAGATCACTGTGGCTTTCATTCTGGTTAGGTTACCCATGGTAACTGCTCATTCTGGTTAGGTTACCCATGGTAACTGCTTGAATCCCAATAAATTCCTAAAAATAATTTGATTGCAATTAGCATTGAAATACAGTGGTAATTACAGTGATCTTGTCAGATTTTCTTGTTTGTCATGTACGCTAACAAAGAGTGATTCCTTCTAGGTCTGAAATTGACTTCAACATTGGCATTTCTACATTGAATAATCCGTTTACATATATCTATCTAAGGGTACGGTAAATTGCTTCTCAAGTGAAAATCGTACTCTTTCCAAACAACGACACACAGAAAAAACATAATTCACTCGTATCATCAAGTCACTTCAATTGCATAAACCATAAACCAAGAAAAAGTAAACAAATAAAAGGAATAAATCAGAGCTTTCATCTGTGAGGAGTCGAGTAGCGAGAGAAATCACGTACTCAATCCACTTAACAAGAAGGGAAAATTACCAAATACATCAATCACACACCCAAGAACACAAAACCGTGACTATTAGAATGCACTCACCGTCTGTAAGAATGACCAAAGATCAGTAACTTGATCAGTTCTTATAAATTCAGGTCCTAAGTCGAGTGGGTCCATGACGTTGGCAGGAGAGACTGACAACAATAACAACATCCCTGCGCGAGGTTGCCGATTACCATTTTTCCACTCCTTTGGGTCCAGTTTAGTTTAAATGCTATTTTAAGGATTCAATTGCGCACAGGAGTATTGTCAAAGGATGTATATTGACTTGGGAATTCTGTAAATATGTTTTCTAGATGTGGAAAGGTTTTTGTGTTTTATTTAGGTTGCCATGAACACTTTTCCAGAGATTGTGCACTACTATGGGTTTAGTGATTCACTGTGGTTATATTAGGATCAATCGTCCCTAGGATTATATTGTGTATGTTTCTGAATTCTACGATTGAATTTAAACATGGGATTGTCTTTTGTATCTTAGTTAGGGAGAGGGAAAGAAAGTGATATGAATAGGCACTTTCTATGATATAGGAAATAAGACGAGAAAAAAGAGAAATTAAAATACAGTATTTTT
>BOPN01000833.1:91984-94484 GCA_017312705.2 Penaeus japonicus | reverse complement strand
GATCCAAGCGCAATCTGGCGCTACTGACAGTCGCGTTTGTGACGGCGCATATCATCATCCTGGCCAGACACTACCTCCTTTTCAACGCGAGAACTCGGTCGTCTCCGTTGGGGAATGGGGTAGGTGAGAGTGACTCGCTCGCTCCATTTACATGTCTTCGTGTCTCAGTTTCCATCTCATCATCCGGATCTTTAATCCGCGTGCCAATTACATATCTATGTGTATGTGTGTGTGTGTGTATGTGTTTGTGTGTGTGTGTGTGTGTGTGCGCATGTAATTGTTTGAATTTCTAATTTTAATACATAATAAATACACACATATTTGTTTATACATGATATACGCACAGACTTAACTATATATGTACATAACTTTCTCTCCCTCTTTTATATATATATATATATATATATATATATAATATATATATATATTAATAAATATATATATATAAATATATATATTATATATATATATAAATATATATATTATATATATATATATATATAAAGTATATACGTAAATTTATATATATATATATATTTTTTTATAAACACACATACACATACACTCTTAACCATGTATCTGTATGCTATGTTGGCAGGTCCCTGAACGTCTGGGGAACCATTACATGGCGAGAAGAACCGCGAGAGTCAGGGACGCATGTATGATCTTCAAGGAGGATCTCCTTATCCAATATGCGTAAGTTTTATGTAATGTTTAGGCATTGCTGCCAAAAACATTTTCTCCAATGCCAAACTATTATGCATAAACATGAAATTATTCCCAATTCCTTAAATACCAGTTATGTAGCTAAATCTCGTATTATTTTTTATAAGGAATATAGGTACATTGCACCAAGTTTGTGATAGAATACGTGAAACAAAATAATTTCCACCTTTTGTAACATTTTAAATTTATTTGTCTATCTATTTGCTACATTTATTTATTTATTCATTTTTTGTCTTTCCAGTCATCTCTTAAAAAGAGAGGAGACCTGGAGTGCCCTCAACGCCTCGCTATGGATAAACAAAGATGTTCTTGTGGATCGAAAAAGCCGCCTGGCCTGGTGTAAGGTCTGATCACTCTTGACAAAACTTATGCTGAGTTGGAACCTATTTAGATGAAAAAATAATCAATAAGAGATGAGGGCTCTCAGATTCTAGAGTAAATATATATATTTTTTCTATCATTGTTGTTTTTAAAAAAGGTTTCGTTTATGCGTTTTACTGTATTAATATTGTCCAAGTGAATATTGTAACGTGCAGTTGGTCTTTAGAAAGATTTTAGAAAAGAGCAAGTGAATTAGTTTCCAGAAAAAGTTGACACACAGCCATTGTTCTTTCAGGTCCCAAAGGTGGCGTCGACATCCATGGTCCATGCTCTCATGCGCGTGCTGGGCGAAGAACACTTCTTGGCAGAGTTAGAAATAGGGAGGCTACACACCACTCTGAGACGTCTTATGCCTTCGCCACGTCCACATGAAGACCTTGTTAACTTCACCTCCTTCATGGTGGTCAGACATCCCTTCCAGAGGATCCTGTCAGCATACAGGTCTTGAAATGATTTATCATATTTGCTACCGTTTATCCAAGAACATAATTAGTATTAAATATTTGCAAGTGTACAATGACCTTTAACTAGTGTGTTTCTACGCCATTTTGCCAACACTGTGGAGTATTTTCTATTCATTACCATCAGTCATTGGAAAAAGCAAACGGTTCCCAGCCTTGTATTGAAAATTATATATACATAACTTACAAACAATGGAAGGTCATTTACCTATTGTATCTGGCAATAAAAGACAAGACATGTAAAGAATATCCTAATGGAAATCAATAACCGAAAAAAATGAATAGTTACGCATAAGCTCAAAATACATTTGATTCACTCATATAACATGCTTGCCTAAAAGATAAATTTCATTTTTCAGAGATCGGTTACTAGATAGAGCACCCCATTCTAAATTCCGGTCATTCAAAATGCGATATGGCCGTGAGATTATCGAGAAATATCGTTTGAATGAGCAGCCAGCGGAGTACAGCGAAGTACCAACCTTCGGGGAGTTTGTTGAATACCTGCTGGACACACCACCGTGGGAATACAACGAGCACTGGCAACCATACTACCTGATCTGCACGCCTTGCCATCATCATTACAACACTATCATGCATCTAGAGAGTCTACAGGATGATACGCGTTACCTTGTTGATGTCACGGGTCTTCCGCAATTGGCTCCGAAACAGGTTCATGGCACCAGGCAAGACCTTCCGAAACCAGCTGACACGATGAGAAAGTATGACCCATTGCCAAAGAACGCGCATATAAAAGGATATGAAAAAGCCCATCAGGCAAATGTACATCAACATGCGAATTTTGAAGCTGCGTTTTACAGAGAAATTAGTCTACAACAGTTGCGCAGGCTATACCAAATATACGAGATTGATTTTTTCATGTTTGGCTACGGTGTTGGTCCGTATGACACTTACGTTCAAAACTGATGTCT
>BOPN01000833.1:84484-86984 GCA_017312705.2 Penaeus japonicus | reverse complement strand
AGGGTCCTTCTGCACGTCACTGGCATCAACCACACGAGATTCGTCTTCGTTCATGGATTCCTCTTCGTTGACAGAATCCTCCTTTCCATTGCGGTGCTCTGTCACACTCTCTTCTTCCATAGTGAAACGTGTCTTAGAATTCCGCTGGGAGTTGTATGGATTCAAGCGCTGTCTTTCAAGCGATGTAAACAAACACACGGAGGGGCGTGGGCGGTGCATCTTTCCCATATGCTATTTGATCTTTCTTTTAATTTGTCTAATGATGGCGAAATTATATAATAGAAGTAGAAGGGAGAGCTCAGTGATATATATTTACGTATTAAATTAAGATAATTAAGAAAACGTAATGGAGAAGTAGGTAATGCATCTTTTTAAATCTCCAAAAACATTTATTCTTAAATTTCACGTTACTAATTCAATATAATGCAAAAGACAAGAATAGCCAATACACAAGCAAACATCAACCACACACTCTCAAGAGACATACGACAACCGTACAGCAAAAGCTCACGTTGGAAGATAAACTTGTCTAGAAGCTTCTCAATTTGACCAAAACATCGAGGCAGCTACAGCCAGCGCGCTAGGGCAGTCCTTACTAATATGTCTCTTTCCCTGTCATTGTAAGTATAACAGCCATTACTAACCTTACTTTGTGAAAATTGGGAGGTATCTTTAGAAGGGGGAGAAATAACAACAAGTTTTCTGTGACTATTATTACCTAAATACGAGATAAGGAAGTTGAGTTTTCACTTGTGGCTGCGTTGCGTGGAGCAATTTTTATTTTTGAATGCATGCTTGCAGAAGCTTTTTTTCTTCCTCCTTTTAATGCGATGATATAAATTAAGTCGTGATATCATCGAGGTTAATCTTACTAACTGAGAATTTAAGTTGTATAAAGAACAGTGTCGACTTCATCAAAATTGAATTACTTACGAGTGTGAAGATAGTTTTAGTAGATTATCAGACATATAGTTATTTCTTATTAGGGATTTGGTCAGGTGGGGTGGATACGAACTTTGCTTTTGGTCAGTGTTAGGTATTTGTTAGATGCTGCCTACTTACCTGTATTTTTCCCCTTGTGTGAGATCTCTAGCTCTCAAGCATTCACAACTATGTAAAATGTCACAGCAAACCATTAGATACACCTTGATATGCTTTTTAAGTTGGCTATTTAATATTTCCCGTTGAAGTTAACTGTCCATTTAGAAATTAGGAACATCAGCTTGTATTTGTTTGGCTAAGCAAATTATTTTCAATTGCACTGACAGTATAACCTACCTAAAATGTGTTAATGATAAGAAATACCCATTGAGACTACTTGTAATATGATCCTAAGCAGAATTGATAAATATTCATTGTGGCCAAGATGATGTTTACAATATACCTAATTGTCAGTATTAGTAATTAATATGAACCTAACCTATACACATATCCCAGTTTCATGAATTTTCATATCAAAAGTGTCGTACTTTGATCCATACAAGCTTGGGGCATCCACTTTAGTAATGTTGAAATTATTTTGTATAAAGCTTTTTCTTACTTGTACTTAGTCCACTGCTTTTCAATAATAATGAAAAGTTATATACAAGGTTTTGAACTAATTTAGTGTTAAACATTGTTTTTAATACTTGTAATAAGTATCAGAATATAGATTTGTCATTTATCATTACAAACTCAAAAATTCTTCCCCTGTCTTTGTTTGGTAATACTGTGGCAACATGCCAAGCCCTTCCTTTGTCCTTTTTATTCTTTCAACTTTCTCAGTGATGACTTTCTCTTACTGAGAGGCATTTCATACTCATAAGGGATACATACGAAGATTTTGTAAAAAATTATAAGAATTACAGTAGGACATATCTTATTTTTGCTTTACTTCTATAGCTATCCAGTTCTTATCAACAGACCATTTTGTGGTGTGCCTCATTCACTGTCTACTGTATACTTGCAAAAGTGAGAACTTTGGAAATTATGCTGTTTTCAGTTTTATGTGTTGACATTGTTTGTGAAGCATGATTTTTCTTTGCAGAATGTGGCTAAGTTTGCTTAATTATATAATATTTTATGTCTGTTTTACAATGTCTTACATATTGGATGTATGTGTAAATGTGGATGAAAGTGAGTGAGAGTGAGAGTGAGAGTGAGAGTGAGTGAGAGTGAGAGTGAGAGAGAATGTTTAGTAAAATGAGGATATTTTCTTTTCTACTAGGCAGGAAGTAAATCAACTCCAAGCAGATGGGTTGTACATGCAAGCTGTTGAGGTATGTTTCTCTCTCTCTCTCTCTCTCTCTCTCTCTCTCTCTCTCTCTCTCTCTCTCTCTCTCTCTCTCTCTCTCTCTCTTTCTCTCTCTCTTTCTCTTTCTCTTTCTCTTTTTCTCTTTCTCTTTCTCTTTCTCTTTCTCTTTCTCTTTCTCTTTCTCTTTCTCTTTCTCTTTCTCTTTCTCTTTCTCTTTCTCTTTCTCTTTCTCTTTCTCTTTCTCTTTCTCTTTCTCTTTCTCTTTCT
>BOPN01000833.1:76984-79484 GCA_017312705.2 Penaeus japonicus | reverse complement strand
CTCCTTATTTACCCTTTTGTGTTACCTACATTCAGCAACAGCGTCAGATGCAAAGGTTCCATCATACCCAACATCATCATCTAAGAAACATGACTGGGATAAGCTAGAAGCACAATTAAAAGCTGAGGAAGAGGACGAGAAGCTTGAAGGAGATGCTGCTCTCAACAAACTCTTCCAGAAAATCTATGGACAGGGGTCTGAGGAAACAAGACGAGCTATGAATAAGTCATTTGTGAGTATAGTTCATACACATGCTCACACATAAAAATGCATGCATGCACACACTTTTGTGCAACCATGCTCACACTCATGCATACGCATGTGCACACGCACACTCACACTCACACTCACACTCACACTCACACTCACACTCACACTCACACTCACACTCACACTCACACTCACACTCATACTCATACTCATACTCATACTCATACTCATACTCATACTCACACACACACACACACACACACACACACACACACACACACACACACACACACACACACACACACACACACACACACACACACACACACACACACACACACACACACACACACACATACACACACACACCTTTTTCTTTTTTCTTCTTTTTTTTCTTTCTTTTTTTCTGTTGTGATATTGAAGTTAATTTGCATATATGTATATATTTAATGTTTATGTTTATGTACATATATTCCTGAAACCAATTTTTCTTCCCTCTAGATGGAGTCTGGAGGCACAGTCCTCAGCACAAATTGGAAGGAGGTCGCTGAGCAGAAAGTTGACGTCAAGCCCCCAGATGGTGTTGAGTATAGGAAGTGGAATTAGTAATTTCCTGCTTTATGCAGTGAGACCAGAAGACATTACGATGTGATAATGGAACCTGATTATCGTTATCTTGAAAATCATTAGATCATAAGCTGTTAATGCTGGAGTAAGCAAGTATGCTTTTTTTATGCATGTAACAGAGGAACAGCATAAAGTCATGCAAATAGGACATTGATTTTGAAAGGCAAATTGAGAAGACAAGCTGATAATCATAACCTTAAGCAGTGTTATAAACTGGTTTGTCATAGCAATTTGGAAATTTGATCAGCCAGATAGATGTACAGTGTGCACAGTTTGATCCCATTATTTGTGTAAGTTTACCAAACTTTCCAGATCTTACTTAGGAATTGCATTTATATAAAATGCATGATCATCATAATTAATTGTTCAGTGGTTAATCTTGATATATACATATATATTATATTGAACATTTAACAAATGAGCAACTACCTTGAAAACATGACTATTTATTCTAATAAAACTTGCAATAAGTGCTATTATAACAGTATTGTTATTGTACCATTTTATTAGCATTTTTAGAATAAGAGACATCTATCTTAACTCATTGCTGATGGAACATACATGACACATGGCAGATGTTGTGATGTAAATGACAATAGTTAACATGCCATTTTTGACTTTGGGAGAGCATGGATCACTGTTTTTCTTTATAATAATTTGAGCAATAACTGTTTATTGAGTGATGATGACATTTACAATCATAATTACTATAATTGCTGTAATACTAAGCAAAATAGTTTTAATCTAGAATTTAAAACATAGATTGCACTACTTTCTCCTAGCACCAGCAGGAGAGAGAGCCTAGAATGGCACCCATCCAAGGTCTTTAGCAAGCACTATCTTCAGAGCGCACTAATACACAGCAAGATGCCAACCTCTTGCTCAAAAGTGCCTGTGATGAAGGATGTACAAGCAAAATGAGAAGAGGAAGGTTACTCAAACCATGCCTAGTGTCTACATTGTTTTCCTGTGCCAATAAGGTTGCCTTGTGCTGTGGTATTTGCAGTCCTTAGCACAGGTTTCTCTTCTCTTCCTCATCTATTCATTTTATCTTCTATGTGGATGGTTCTATTTCATATTTTTCTATGCCAGCACATTACCATAAGAAAATAAAGTTGCATTTTGTCCTCCCATAAAACAGCAATACTTCTATCACACTGAGTATGAAGAAAATAATGAGGTGATATAGACCCTACACTACAGTTTTAGTCAACTGCAACTTTGATAGAACCTGTCATAAGACACATAAGTCTCGCAATAAAGTAGTACGCAAATGACGAACACAAAAATGGCTAGTTTTACAATGAGTAAATGAAAGAGATTAGTAGTGCAGCGAAGGTGGCACTAGTGCCCGTCTTGGGGGACTGGGCAAGCAACTCAATATTCATCTGCAATGAATTAGCTGAAAACAATTAAGTCAAAATCAATCTTGCTATATTAGTGACACTTGCATATTGAGTTAATAGAAGACTGATGGAAATTTAGAATGAATATCTAAAAATAGATAATAAGGCCAGCAGAAAATAAGAATGATTTGTCATTGATTGGGAGGCAAACTCCATAACTAAGATTGAAATTTTTATGTTTCTCTGGCTATTAAGCGCTACTCAAAACTGAGAAACACGTCACCAAAATCAGATATTCAAGGAGCCATTTTTCTGGA
>BOPN01000833.1:69484-71984 GCA_017312705.2 Penaeus japonicus | reverse complement strand
TTACCAACGTTATTCTTCAAAATGGCCGTTATTGGAGGATATTTTCGAATTCGTAAAACTATTTTCACAGATGTCTTTGAGTTATAATCATCCCTATCCTCTTCTCACTCAGCCCTTGACTTGACTCCTATCTCATAGACCTAGTCCCTCTCACCGGTAGCATTGAAATTGTAGAAAGCGTAGCATTCGCAAATCTCGCTGAAGCAATTGTAGACTGCACCATCGAAACAGTTGGAAGATATCTTGAGGAGAGAATCTAAACCGGTAAGGGACTCTGGTGGAACGCACGGCTCCTCGAACACGTCTGCCCACGTCCTGAGGTCTTTGTTGTTAATCTGAATAAAGTTTTGCAAGTGACTTTCTAATATCATTGCTTCTCATAGATAGACAATAGTACCATGATCATGTGCATACTAATAACCGAAAGAACTAATAAATCTATATCAGTATCTATTGGAAACTACATACATACCTATTGAGCATACAACCTTCATGATAACCAAACGCAAATATAAAAACGTTTTACCTTGGTGAGTGATAAAACGCAAATATAAAAACGTTTTACCTTGGTGAGTGATAAAACGCAAATATGAAAACGTTTTACCTTGGTGAGTGATAAAACGCAAATATGAAAACGTTTTACCTTGGTGAGTGATAAAACGCAAATATGAAAACGTTTTACCTTGGTGAGTGATAACCTTATGTTGGTGTGAGTGCCTGGGGGAATAAGGGTTCCTTGGGAGAAGACCAGCATCCCTTGATAAGTAAGGTTACCAGCGATAGTGACTTGGAGACCAGATTTCACCATCTTAGAAAGTGTCAAGACCTTTGGCGAAAATTCTGCAATTGAATACAAAGTTACTCCGTTGTAGAAATGGCCGTATTTTTTTTCGAAAGGGGTATTTATTTGCCCTTTTATCACTCGTATGATTTTATCCCGTACATATTAACGCTCATACAGTTTTTAAAACAATATGATGCACATGTTTACAATATACACGTAACCAAATGCGAACTATAATGATGATATTAATGATTATAATGATAATAGCAGTAGTCATGATAATAGTGATAATAGTAGTAGTAATAATGATTGTATAATAAGACTGGCAATGACAAGAACAGCAATAGTAATAATGATAATGATGATAGTAACAACAATGACAATGATAATAATAACAGTAATAACAATGATGCCAATAGTGATGATTGTACTGATAATGATTATAATAATGATATTGATAATGATAATGATATAGCTGATAATAATATGAATAACGATAATAATAATCATGATAATGAAAGTAATAGTGATGATATTGATAATAATAATTATGTTATTGAGTATAATGATCATGATAATGATAATAATAATCATGATAATGATGATAATGATCATGATAATTAAAATAATAGTAATGATAATAAGAATAACAAAACAAATTGACCTGTAATGAGGATGCTAATAATAGTAATGACAATAATGATGATAATAATAACAAAAATAATGATTATGATGATTACATCAATAATAATAATGATAGTGATAATGATGATAGTAATGATAATAATGATAACAATAAAGATACTAATGATAACAAAATTAATAATAATGAGCCATAAAAAGGACAAAACATAAAGACCTGACCTGGAGTATCGTTCGTTGGCACCTTCAGATAGAATTCTTGTACCTTCTGGTCACCATAGACCTGTCGCTCCTCATAATAAGAAGGCCACAACAAGCAGTACCCTAGATATGTGGGCACAGTGATCATTCTCTGACAACATTCGGTAGACCCACTACGGCTGCTGATCACTTCACATCTGCTAATCACTTCCTCACACCTGTAAACATGCGTGTTAATTATGCTTTGTTATATATGTAAGACGCGCATGTATACTGTCTCTGCCTGTTTTTTTTTTCATTTTGTCTGCTCGTCTATTTGTCTGCTCGTCTATTTGTCTGCTCGTCTATTTGTCTGTCTGTCTGTCTGTCTCTCTCTCTCTCTCTCTCTCTCTCTCTCTCTCTCTCTCTCTCTCTCTCTCTCTCTCTCTCTCTCTCTCTCTCTCTCTCTCTCTCTCTCTATCTCCCCCCTCTCTCTCTCTCCTCCACACACTGCCACGCCTAAAAACTCCAAAAGACACAGAGAACAGACTCAAATCATACGTGTAGGACACAGCGGCAATCAACTCCGGCAGAGTCATGTTCCTCTCTTCCAGTGTCTTCTCAAGGGAACGCTGCAGGTCGTCCAGCGTCTGTTCCCCTTCCGTCGAGGTAAAGAGGTTTTTGACTGAGATCCCAGGGCCTGCCAACAGCATCATGAGGTAACTTGAGAGCTCTGCGTCGATGTTCATGGCTGTGTGAAAAGAGCGCTGGTTATATGAAGTATTTTCCCAGTCTGGTTGGTTTGAATGTAAAACTGAAAATTGCATGCACGAAGAAGGGTTATTCAGAGACAGAACTCATATGGTAAAACCTTTCAAGCTGCTAAGTAAAAAA
>BOPN01000833.1:49484-51984 GCA_017312705.2 Penaeus japonicus | reverse complement strand
CTATTCTTATTCTTCTTATTGTTGTTACTAGTATCATTACTATTTTTGCTATTAATATTGCTTATTTATTGCTATGATTGTCAGTATTGTTGTTTTTGCTATTATTATCATTATCATCATTATTAGTATTGGTATCATTATTCTTATTACCATTATTCTCATTCTCATTATCATGATCATTATTATTGCCATTTTTATTATTGTTATCATTATCATAATCATAAAATTAATTTTTATTATTGATATTATTGTCATTACTATTCTATTGTTGTTGCTATTATCATTATCAAAATTATTACTATTTTCGGTGTTTTTATTATCATTACTATTATCATTATTATTATCATTATTATTATTAGTATTATCATGATTGTTATAATTTTGATTATTATTATCATTATTGTTGCTGTTTTCTAGTTAGCATTATTACCATCATTGTTTATGAATATTTTCATTATCATTATTATAATAATTGTTATTATCATTATTATTATCATTACTATGTTTTTATTGACATAATCATTAATATTGCTGTCAGTATTACTGTTATTATTGTTATCATTATCATCATTACTATTAACATCATTATGATTATCATTATCATTTCATGCGTTATAATATCCATAGTTGTTTTTTGTTAACATTATTGCTATTATGAATATTACAATTCTTATCACTATGATCCTTATTATCATCATCATCATTTTTATTATGTTCATCAGTAACATCACTAACTGTCATTATTATTGTTATTGTTCTTTTTATAATCATTGTTATTATTACTATTATGATTATCATCCTTATCATTATTAGCATTACTATTATTATCATTATTATTGCTATTGTCAATTTTATCATTGTCATTATCATCATTATTTGGTTTAAAGCAATGATTATAATCATTGTTATTATCACCACTGCTATTATCATTATCAATGTTATTATTTTTAATATATTTACCATTACTACAATTAGTATTATAATAATAGTAAGGGAATGGATAATGATAATAAGGATAATATTAACAATAGCAAGGGTACCAATGATAATCATTATTATCATTGGTATCCTTGGTAATGTTTATATTATCATTGTTATTATCATCATAATGATGATAATTCTTATCCTTATTATTATTATCATTATTGTAATTGTTATCAATGTTATTATCATTATCAATTATCATTATCATTGTTGTTATTAATATTATATCCTTGTTATCCTTATCATTCTCATTCTGAAGATTGACATAATCATTATCATTGCTATCATTGTTATCTTTATCATTATAATTATTATTGATATTATAGTTATGTTATTATCATCATTACCATTACGGTCATCATTAACAACGTTATAATGATTATTATTATCATAATAAATTTTTTGTTATCATTATCATAATCATTGTTGTTGTTTGTTTATTACTATCATTATTAACAGTATGATAATCATTATTGGTGATATCATCATTATCATTACTATAATTATCATTATCATTATTACAATATTATCATTATCACTATTACTATTATCAATATTATAATTTCTTCTCTCTCTCTCTCTCCCTCTTTCGATATTCCATAAAAAAGTAACAACCAGCTAACGACCAATACCTTTCAGCAAATCATAGGATGGCAGCTAGACGTGCGGAAGCTGCTGCTGACTGCCTTGCTGACTGTGCTGACAGGAGGGCTGTTGCTGATCCTGATAACATGGCGTCCCTCCATCAAGCTGTGGATGACTCACAGGAGGTGTGACGACAGCGAGGCAAAGCGGCTGCTTGTAAAGGTAAGGAAATAGGGAGATGGAGAGGGAAGGAAGGAGAGGGAAGGAAGGAGAGGGAAGGAAGGAGAGGGAATAGGGAAATGGAGAGGGAAGGAAGGAGAGGGAATAGGGAGATGGAGTGGGAAGGAAGGAGAGGGAATAGGGAGATGGAGAGGGAAGGAAGGGGAGGGAATAGGGAGATAGAGAGGGAAGAAAGGAGAGGGAATAGGGAGGAGTAGGGGAGACCGGAAGGTGTGGGAGAGGAAGAGGGAGGTGTAAAGGGAGGAAGGATGGAGGGAGGGGAGAAGGGGCAGGAGAGGTAGAAGGAGGGAGGGTGGTTGAGACGGAGAGAGAGAATGAGAGAGAGAGAGAGAGAGAGAGAGAGAGATTGAATGGCTGAAAAATGTATTTACAGAACAATGCACACGCCTCGCAAAAAGCCAATGCAAGATGTCTGAACATCTAACCAAACTTTCTGAACTTAATTCAACTCAAATAATAAACTTGAGTCTTTTTGTCAGCTGATTATTACTAATAACAAGTTCCACATCGGTTACAGAGAAAGAGGGATAGGGAGAAGAAGAAGAAGGAGAGTGAGAAGGAGAGGGAGAAGGATAGGGAGAAGGGTATGGAGGGGGAGATGGAAATGGAGAGGGAGAGAGAGAGAGGGAGAAGGAGAGGGAGAAGGAGAGGGAGAGAGAGAGAGAGAGAGAGAGAGAGAGAGAGAGAGAGA
>BOPN01000833.1:31984-39484 GCA_017312705.2 Penaeus japonicus | reverse complement strand
AGGTGGAAAAAGTGTTTGCATAGAAAAAACGCTGTCAAAATCCTCACCAACACTTATCTCAAAACTTGCTTTTCAATTTTAAGAGTAAATCCACAAATCCACAAATACATCTCGAAGCATCAGTCTTTCATACGTCTGCTTTCCTGCCCAAGGCTAACCTGATCCCTCCACCCTCGCCTATCAGAATCTTCTGGAATCCGACCCCGCAGAGAGCCAGGACTATGGCATGGTGACTCTCTTGCGGGTGCAGCCTCCGCCGGGCGCGGATGTGCTGCCGGAGGAGCACGAGGTCGCCGTACTCAAGACCTTCCCCTTCGAGTCCAAGGAGCAGCGAACGACGGTCATTACACGAAGGAGGAACTCTCCCGCCATTGAAGTTTTCATCAAGGGCGCGCCGGAGAAGGTGGCGTCGCTCTGCCACCCCGATACAGGTGCTTTGACTTGCGGACGCATACGCACACGCATATATATATATATATATATATATATATATATATATATATATATATATATATATATATATATATATATATATATGTATATATACATATATAAATATATATGAAAAGTACATATATCATGCATATATTTCATATATTGCAATTTACATACCTCACCCTCAAAGTTTCTCATCTCACTTCTGTAACAAGCTGATTGGCAGATAAACCCAATATACACAAAACATGTTTATTAGAGGATGAAACTAAAGTTTCGAAATCCACCTGGATTTCATCTTCAGGTCTGAGGAGAAAGGATAGAAACAGGTATATAAGTTTAAAAAAGGAGAAGGAACACGGTACAAGCAGGGCAGGCTAGGACAGGTGAGCGGAAACGAAGCAGGAGCGTGCAAGTGACCGACATCAAGGCAGGTCAGATCAGGTCACCGGGTCGGGCGGTATGTGAGACGGGTGGCCGGAGTATGGCAACAGTCTAAAAATATGGGACACAAGTAAACTGTCGGCAGGAGAAAAGCCACTGTTGAGGTTAAAATTAGGAAGCCTGTTGATGAAGGAGGATTCAACCAGTCTACGGGCGTAGACATCGGCGGAAGGAAACAGAATGCGGGCAGCTGACCAATCCATGCGATGGCCTGTTTCCCATTGGTGAACGAAGAGAGCGCTGTTAGTGTGGCCCCTGGATATAGCACACTTGTGCTAAGAGACACGCTTAGAGAGACAAGCGCCGGTCTCACCGAAGTACTGCTTCTCACAGGAGGAGCAGGGGATGGAATAGGTGCATACCTTAGAAGCAGAGGGAGGACAGGTATGGACCAGGTTGCGCCGAGGGTGTTCACCTGGCGAAAACTGCAGGCTCACCTTTCGCGTGGTAGATTTCGAAACTATAGTCTCATCATCTAATAAATATGTTTTGTGCATAACGGTTTTATCTGCCAATCAGCTTGCTACAGAAGTGCGATGGGAAACTTTAAGGGTTGAGGTATCTAAATTGCAATAGTTTTTGAGGGCTTGAAATAAATATGTTTTATGCATAGTGGCTTTTTCTGCCATTTCATCAACACTGGAGAGCATTTTGCCAGTCAACTAGCTGATTTTGCAATAGTTTTTGAGGGCTTGAAATAAATATGTTTTATGCATAGTGGCTTTTTCTGCCATTTCATCAACACTGGAGAGCATTTTGCCAGTCAACTAGCTGATTTTGCAATAGTTTTTGAGGGCTTGAAATAAATATGTTTTATGCATAGTGGCTTTTTCTGCCATTTCATCAACACTGGAGAGCATTTTGCCAGTCAACTAGCTGATTTTGCAATAGTTTTTGAGGGCTTGAAATAAATATGTTTTATGCATAGTGGCTTTTTCTGCCATTTCATCAACACTGGAGAGCATTTTGCCAGTCAACTAGCTGATTTTGCAATAGTTTTTGAGGGCTTGAAATAAATATGTTTTATGCATAGTGGCTTTTTCTGCCATTTCATCAACACGGGAGAGCATTTTGCCAGTCAACTAGCTGATTTTGCTTGTTGTGTTTCCACGTCTTTGTATTAACACAGTAGATTTTACCAATCATCAAATTTCGCCACATTGCAGTTCCGGGCATCGTCGAGGCGGCCCTGGAGTGGTACACGAGGCAAGGACTTCGAGTCGTAGCTGTCGCGGGAAAAACTCTTCAGTCAGGACTCGAGTGGGAGAAGGTTTGTTTACATATACATACACGTGGCACGCTAATAGTGACATTTTGGTATCTATTATTTGAAATAGTTTAATCTTTTTGGGATATAAACAAAGGCAGCAAAACTATAAAAAATAATAGTAATAAACGAAATCAGTAAGCAAAATACACGAAACCAATAGACGAAATTAATTCCAGGTGGATCTAACCCCACGCGAAGTTCTCGAAGAAGGAGCTATGTTCTTGGGCCTGGTGCTCCTGCAGAACAAACTGAAGGTCGAGACGGCTCCAGTTCTGGCTGCTCTCCACCAGGCTGAGATCACCACTGTCATGATCACAGGTAAAAAGCCCAGGGAGTTTAATGGCACGGTTTTGGTGGTACGGTGGAGTGAGTCGGTGGTTGCGTTCTCTCCACTTGCTTTAGGATTGCGTTGTATAAAAAAGGTATGCATGAGAATTAATAATTTCGATTAACTCTTCATTGGAATTACATAAACCATGGTATTGTAAGTTTGTATTTTTATATCTCATTTTGGTAGTGTTTCAGATTTTGTGTTGATTTTTCATATTTTTATCATTATCATCATTGATATTATCATTACTATTGTTATTGTTACTGTTAATATTAATGTATTAGTATCGCTGTTATTATATGAACCAAATTTGCCTGTACCATTATAATTATTTAAGACTGAACAATAGTAGTAAAAGATAATCAGAGAAATAGCTACAAAAATATCATACAGAAAGTTTTCATATAATGATCTTTTGATAAAATTAATTTCATATAACAATGCACTTTTGAATTCAGGCGTATTCCACAATCTAAAAATTAAACTTATAATCTGCAAGATCTCATATGATATAGCTATAAAGCCAAAAGTTTAAAAAGTATGTTCACCTAAAATTAGCTCTCTAGGCTCTCCTAGAATAGAAATCCAAACCAAAATCTTGAATGTATGCTCACCTTAAACAAAGATTAAATGCCAAAATCTCAAATCCAAATACAGAATCACCCAAACCTAAAAATCCCTTGGTCACCTACAGTCATCTCATTACCGATCTCCCTCTTAAACCGGAAACTCCCGTAGGCGACAACCTCCTGACGGCGCTGAGCGTGGCCCGACAGAGCGGCCTCGTCTCCGCTGGCCGCCAGATGATCGTCGTGAAAGCGCAGTATGCAGCGGCGTCAGCGAAGGCAGCTCAGCACCTCAAGGTCTATTACTTCGATGCTGATTACGACGGTGGATTGCGCAATCAGGTTGGTCCTTAGGGGGAGACAGGAAGGAAGGGGCGAAGGTGAATTTTCCTTCCAGAATCAGATCTAATATTATCTTGATGTTCGCAATTACAAAGAACCCTTCACTTCATCTTAGATCCGGCCACTGAGCCGGCTCACCACCAACATCAAATCAAATCAAACTTACCTCTCAATCTGCCAAAAAACTTTGATTGTAATCCTGATGACAAATCAATAAACACCGGCAAGAACACAGCCCCCTCGGCGGGGCTAACAACAACAACAATAACATCAAAAACACACCTCTTCGTAACTCAAAGCCATCTTCCAGAGGAGCGTCATATCCGTCCGCAACGACAACTACGCCTTAGCGACCGACGGGGAGACCTTTGACCTCATCTACCGAGGGTTGGACAAGGACCTCTTCCAACGCCTCGTGCACAAGGGCAGGGTCTTCGCCAGGATGAAGCCGGAGCAGAAAATTACGGTGGTTGAGGCTCTACAGGATCAGGGGTGAGGAGTGTGTGTTTCAGGATGCGTCTATGTGTTTGAGTTGTTGTTGTTGTTGTTGTTGTTGTTGTTGTTGTTGTTGTGTGTGTGTGTGTGTGTGTGTGTGTGTGTGTGTGTGTGTGTGTGTGTGTGTGTGTGTGTGTGTGTGTGTGTGTGTGTGTGTGTGTGTGTGTGTGTGTGTCTGAGTTTCACGAATCCGATATTGCAAACAAGATTGACTGAATACATTTTGGATGTTGATATACGAGTCAATGAAATGGTGATCAGGTTTAATGACTCGATGAATATATTCATAAAAGGATGGACAAGAAAACTAATGAATGCTAAAGTGGATGGATAAACACTTGAAAGTGAATAGATGTTATAACTCTCTTCATTTGTGAGAGAAACTTAGCAGTTCGATCCTGTTGTAGAATTAGTCTAAGTGACCATATTCAGACTACGCAAAACATCACCCAATAACTCGAGAAAATAATCAGTAAACACTCATCCAACCATGCCTTTCAACCAGTCACCAAGTTGCGATGTGCGGAGACGGCTGCAACGACTGCGGCGCCCTCAAGGTGGCTCACACGGGCATTTCCCTCTCCTCTGCCGAAGCTTCCGTGGCCGCGCCCTTCACCTCGCGTCGTCAGGATATCACGTGCGTCCCGACCCTCCTCCTCGAAGGCAGAGCCACTCTCGTCTCCATCTTCGCCGCCTTCAAGTACAACGTCGCGTCGATGTTCGGTGCGCTCATCTGCGTCGTCTTCCACTTCTCGGTGAGGATGTGCTTTCGTGTGGCTCTTTGGTGTGCAGCGATGAACGCGAAGTCATGGACGGAATATATGATATATATGTCGAAATAGCATGCCTTTCTCTCTCTCTCTCTCTTTCTCTCTCACTCTCTCTCCTTTCTGGTACCAAATCGACGAAGTTTCATTCCCTGTTTGTCTAACCAACAGATCTTCACGGAGCCCTCAGATGAACAATACGTGACCATGGACCTCGTGTTAGCCACAATCCCGGTGCTGGTGATGGGGTACACGGGCCCCACCGACCGCCTTGTGCCTCGACCCCCGACCAGGCGCATTCTCACCTTTCTTCCCGCGGCTTCGATCTTCTCCTTCCTCATCTTCCAGACGCTTGTTTACTGGCTGATGTTGTTCTATCTCCGCGTGCAACCCTGGTTTGTTTTGTGTTGTATTGAAAGTATGGAAAACAGCAATTTATAGATATTGTTGTATCGTTTATTGTTATACGGTTATTCAGTTCATACGTTTGTTCCGTTGGAGCACAGTGAGAGTTTATGAACCAAAAGTAATACCATGTACGAGAAAATTTATAGAGTTGATTATTTTATCGTTAGTTAGCATGCCTTACTCCTTTTATAGTTTTGTGAAAGTATACGAACAAAAAACAATACGACATAGGGAAAAAAATATATTTCTAATTGTTTCACCGTCGGTTATCAGTCATATTACTCGTTCTTTTCTAGGTTTGTCCCGTTCGAGTTCGACCCATCCGAGCAAGGAGCGTTCGAGAATCCGCCGAAACCCAGCTTTGAAAACACGGAACTCATCATCATCAATTACTATACATATGTCATCTGTGCTTTAGTATTCTCACATGGAGCGCCGTATCGGAAGCCCATCTATACTAACTGTAGGTTCTGCTATACCTTTTGCACGCTTCGTTAATTTTAATGAATTCGCTTGTTCGAAACCGGTTCATCAGGTGATTAAAATCCCTAATTTGTGAACTCTAAATTGATGACTTCTTTTAGACTCATAATCTCGTAAATTTATATGTTTAATTTCTGTGATTGAATTTTTTGGTGCATTTTTTCTGAGGGATATATATATATATATATATATATATATATACATATATATATATATATGAGGCACAAAATACTTGGTTTAAAAGAGCCCTCTAGATATTCCTCCGTCTTCCATCAGACATCTTGACCGCCTACTTGCTAGCCTCGACCGTGCTGTGCATCTTCATCAACTTCTACAAGGGAGAGTGGATGATTGATTTGCTCAATTTCAAGGCCATTCCTTCCGCCAGCTTCTCTGCCATGATCTTCCTTGTCGCCATTATCTATGGGGGCTTGACTTTCCTCTGGGAGGTGAGTTAGGGCATTCGTGGAGGGGGAGGGGAGGGGAGGGGAGGGAGAGGGAGCGAAGGAAGGAAGACGGAGGAAGATAAGGGGGGGTGAGGGGGGGAGGAGTGATGGGGCGAAGGAAGAAGGAAGAAGGAAGAAGAAGAGAAGGGGAAAGGGGAGGTAGGGTGTTAAAGAGGAGGAGGGAGGAGGGAGAGAGGAGGAGGGAATGGGGGAGGGTGTAGAGGGGCGAATGAGGAAGGAAGGAGGGAGAGGGGGGGCGATCCTCCTCCCTTTTCCTCCTCCTCTTACCTCTTCCCATTCCTCCTCCCTCCTCCTCCTCTTTCACCTTCCTCCATCCTTCTTCCTCCTCCTCTTCATTCTCTTACATCTTTCTGTTCCTCCTCCTCTTACCTCTTCCCATTCCTCCTCCTCTTTCACCTTCCTCCTCCTCTTTCACCTTCCTCCATCCTCCCTCCTCCTCTTACTTCTTCTTCCTCTTACCCTTCCAATTCCTCCTCCTCTTTCACCTTCCTCCCTCCTCCCCCCTCTTCCTCCTCCTCTTTCACCTTCCTCCATCTTCCTCCTCTTTCACCCTCCTCCCTCCTCCTCCTCCATCCTTCTCCTCTTCCACCTTCCTCCATCCACCCTCCTCCTCCTCCTCTAACCTCTTCTTCCTCTTACCCCTTCCCATTCCTCCTCCTCTTTCACCTTCCTCCCTCCTCTCCCTCCTCCTCCTCTTAACTCTTCCTCCTCTTACCCCTTCCCATTCCTCCTCCTCTTTCACTTTCCTCCATCCTCCTCCTTTTTCACCTTCCTCCATCCTCCATCCTCCTCCTCTTTCTCATTCCTCCCTCCTCTTCCTCCTCCTCCTCCTCCTCTTCTTTCACCTTCCTCCCTCCTCCCTCCTTCTCCTCTTACCCCTTCCCATTCCTCCTCCATCCTCCAACTCTTTCACCTTCCTCCCTCCTCTTCCTCATCCATCCTCCTCCTCTTTCACCTTCCTCCATCCTCCCTCCTCCCTCCTCCTCTTCCTCCTCCCTCCTCCTCCCTCCTCCTCCCTCCTCCTCCTCCTCCTCCTCTTACCTCTTCCCATTCTCCCCCATTGTACAGCTGGAAATGGCCGCTTGGTACGATATTGTATTGCCGTTTTTATTTTTATTTTTTTTTTGTAGGGAAGGGGGTGAGGGGGGGGGGGAGATGGAGATACCATTGTAAACGAGCGGAAGGAAGGTAAGAGGAGGAGGAAGGAAGAAGAGGGGGTATGGAGAAGAAGGAAGGAAGGAAATGAGGATGAGAAGATGAGGAGGATTAGGAGGATGAAGAAGATGAAGAGGATGGTGAGATGACGGAGGAGGAGGAGGGGAGGTGGAAGAAGAAGAGGAAGAGGAGGAAGAGGAAGTGGAGGAAGAGGAATGAGAGGAAGAGGAATGAGAGGAAGAAGAGGAAGAGGGAAAACTGATGTTTGACAGACGAACAATCAAACAAACAAACACACACACACATATGTATAAATCTGGTTTTATATATATATGTA
>BOPN01000833.1:20000-31884 GCA_017312705.2 Penaeus japonicus | reverse complement strand
AAGGAATGATGCGTAGGGGAAGGGAGGGGAGAGAAGGGGAGAGGGGGGAGAGGAGGGAGGAGAGGGGAGGGAAGAGGAGGGCATGCGGGGGTGTGAGAGATGAGATTACGTGAGCACAGCGCTGGGTAGGAGGGAAGGAGGGAGGTAGAGAGGAAAGGAGGGAGGGTGGGAGGGAGGAAGGGAGAGAGAAGGAGGGAGGTAGAGAGGATGGTGGGGAAGAAGGGAGAGAAGGTGGGAGATAGAGAGGATGGGAGGGAAGAAGGAAAGGAGGGAGGGGAGATAGAGAAATCGAGGAATATGAAGAAGTGAAAGGGTAAGAGGGCAAGAGGGGAAATAGAAGAATGAAAAGGTAAAAGAGAGGAAGAGAAAAAAATATATATAGATAGATAGATTGATAGATAAATAAACAAATAGACAAACAGACAGAATCAGAGCAACAAAAAAACAAAAGAGACAAAACCAAAAGAAAAAAAGACAACCAACAAAAGAAAAACAAGTCAAAGCAAAACAAAAACACACAATCGAAACCCCCGCGGCCTCCAGACGTCCCCTTCCGAAGACGCGTCCAGGATCAGATGTATCGTTAGGGCCTCCTGCCGCGTCTCCTCCGCCGAGGAAAGTGCGAAGGAGAGCGGGACGGGGTTAACGATTACCAAATGCCACGGGGAGGAAAGGGAGGTAGTAGGGAGAGGGAGGGGAGGAGGAGTAGGGAGGGGAGGGGAGGGGAGGGGAAGGGGGAGAGGGGGGAAGGGGGAGGGGGAGGGAGGGGAGGGAAGGGAGAGGGGGAGGGGGGGAAGGGGGAAGGAGAGGGGGATGGGGAAGAGGGGGAAGAGGTTGAGGAGTTGGAGGGGAAGGGGGATGGGAGAGAGGGGGAAGAGGTTGAGGAGGAGGTAGAGGGGGAGGGGGAGGGGGAGGGGGAGGGGAGTGAGAGTGAGAGTGAGAGTGAGAGTGAGAGTGAGAGTGAGAGTGAGAGTGAGAGTGAGAGTGGGAGTGGGATATAAAAACTTCAAAAAATACCTATCAAAGCCATGTCCCCAACTTCCATACAGACAATATAATCCCTTCTTATTCATCAATTGCTTAACAACCACTTCAGCACTGGTGGTTATACGGCGTAATCCAAGATCGCGTGATACCGTGGCTGGAGAAGACCTGCGGACCTCGTTCTCCTCACGCCAAACTCGAGGCTGAACTCCGAGACCTCAAGAGCTGGCCGCCGCTGACAGACCCTCCGGACATCGATGCGGATAACGGAGCAGGTTTGGAGAGTGGCCGTTATGTATGGTTGTGGGTGGTTGGTTTATATGCGAATATGTTCACGGTACAGGTAAAACAAACAGGCACACACCTGCATACACACACACACTTTTTCATGCTCTTTATCTATCAATCTATCTTTATCCCCTCTCTCTCCCTCCCCCCCTCTCTCTCTCTCTCTCTCTCTCTCTCTCTCTCACACACACACACACACACACACACACACACACACACACACACACACACACACACACACACACACACACACACACACACACACACACACACACACACACACACACACACACATACACACACACACACATACACACACACACACCACATTTAAGTTCATCCACTATTCCGGCAGGAGAAACCGATGACGGAGACGAAGCCATGGACTCTGAAGCCCTAGGCAAGGACGAAGCCGCTCTCCTAATCAGAAAACTCACGCGGAGGCACCGATTCAAAGCGACGGTCAAATATCGCAACGAGGTTAACCCAGGTCATTCCTCTCCCACCGATATCCCCGTACTACCCGCCATTGCCATGACAACCACGACGCCGCCTTTGGGTTTCGACGAGGAATCGTGTCCCATGATGCCTTTTGAGACTATTCCGTCAGAGAGGTATGGATTTCGACGTCGTTTACATACAAAATGCAAATAAACTACTTTAGGAAGAATGTGTATTTTGTATATAGTGTTTTTTTTCTGCCATTTTATCAACATTTCAAGTATCATTTACTTAGTAACTTTACATTCTTAGAACCTCCTTACAATGGATGCTCATATTTGCCCTCTGGGTATATGTCAAAATATAAGTTAGTGTTGCAATATCAAAGGAACGCGTTTAGGTTGTGTAGAAAAAAAAATGTTCTATCGGACTTAATTTCTAATGGCAGGGTATAATGACAATGTATTTTTTTTTACCCTTTAGTACCGACTATAGGGAACCTTGGGATAGTCAGCATGGAGAAGGAAGTACGTTCAAGTTCAACCAGAGTGTGAGACACCAAATCATGACGGGAACTAAAGGTGGATTTAGTACCTTCAAAGGCAGTGTGAAGAAGGTAAGAGACATAGATTCATAACGATTGGATACGGGGTGACGTGAACGTGTTGACGATAAAAAATATACCAAGGGCTCGGGTGATGTGTATCTGTACATCTATTGTTTCCCCTTTTGGTGTTATATTTAGTGATAATGGAAATTGCCATTATAATTACATATAATTGCCGTAATATATGTTTAGTTAAAAATCCCAAACATAGATGGCACCACTTTTCTGGCACCAGCAGGAAAGCAAGGCTTAAATGGTACCCATCCACGGTCCCTATTAATCCCTAACTTCAGAAAGCGATGACATATGGTAAAATGCCGACCTCCGGCTCTAAAGTACCGGTGGTGCAGGGAGCGGAGGCAGAATGAGAAGAGGGAGGTAAAGCATACCAAGTGCAGCGGCTGCAATATGACCCTGTGCCAGTATGGATGGTTTGTGCTGTGGCACTCGAAGCCGGAAGCACTGGCCGTATTCCTCTTTTCCATCTCTTATTTTTTGTTTGTGATGGTTATTTCTTTCCGTAATTATGAACGAAAGGAAAAAAGTTTTTTTTTTGTGCTCTCATAGAATTGTAATACTTCTGTCAGACTGTGAATACACATAATGATCTCATATTGACTCTACACTACAATTTTAATAATTTTCAATATTGGGAAGGCCTTCCAGGTGGCACGTGTAAGCCATATGATATAGCAAAACACAGAAACTAACACAAAAATACTCTAGTATCATAACAAGTGAGCAAGCCCTAGATGTGTGGCACTCTCTGCATCTTAAATAAATGTGTCTGGTGTGCAGGCAGGTTTCATTGTGCCCATTTTGTGGTCCAAACTTAATTAAGATTTCATATTAATAAGTCTTAGAGTATGTAAGGTCGGAAATTAATCAGTCTAGCATACATTCACATGTGAAGTGATAAGATATCACAGGGTAATATAATCAAAAGGAAAATAGGATATTAAAAAAGACATTGAGAGCTCTAATCATATCATATAATACAGACTAAGTCAATAAATAAATAATCAAAACTGCCATTAAATCCTGCAGCACAATCAAAAGTGGGACATAGAGGAAGCAGAACCTTATGAAGTGATTAGACTGACAGATCAATCAGCAGTAGAGCAAAAGGATGTCAATGGAGAAGAAATTTACGCAACAATATCGGTGAGTTGAGTGACAGGATGATCAACATATATGTACTCATATGAACAAAATATGCCACATATCACAGAATTATTCTACATCATGTTGAGTAACGCTGATTTGTCATTGATATACTATAAATCAAGGCCGGTCTTAAGCCAATTAGACTAACTGCTCCCAATTGGGACCCACACCTATGGGGGCCCGCTCCACTGCAGACTTTAGTGCAAGTTGGCTGACAACCTGGGCCTACCAAAATTGTTCCCAATTGAGCCCCGCACCTCCCAAGGCCGGCCCTGTTGTATAGTGTATAGTTCTTTCAGACTACTAAAATGTATCTTTATTCTTATTCTTTATGATGAATCTGAGCAGGAGACTTATAACGGAGATTTACAAAGGACTGAAGACATCGACCAGGGAGAGGACAGCCACTACCAAGACCCTGTGCAAGAACAAACAGCTGCTCCTGATGACAAGTTGGACAGCCTCAGGAGGAGAACGGAGAGACAGAAAAGTGAGATGGATGAGGTTTTTAATTACGTAGATGAGCTTGAGATTAATGATGATATACAAGAAAGGAAAGCGAAATTTGCAGATTCTGAAGACGAAGAAAACTCAAGCTTGTTAGAAAGTATGACAGCTGCCTGGAATCGTATCTCCAGAGCATCACTTGCATTAAATAGCCACATGGTAAGAATACTTTGATATAATACTTGGCAGCAACTGAACATGTTAAGGTAGTTTTAAAACAAAGAAACAAAACAAGTAGCGTGTGCCTTAAATCAATACCTAACAAGAAAAACAATCAATTAAGCAATCTATCTTTTAGAGCTTATTTCCTATTTGCAATAGACTGCCTATTTAGGTCATTGATTCAGTCCATCATTTCACATTTCAGGATGATATGAACACTACACAATCCATTCCTGAAGAACCTTCTAGGCCTGGAAATCCTGGAAACCCACAATCATTATACGATGTACCTAGACCACCAAGACCTGTAGAAGGCCATCTCGCCCGTGGAGCTTCTGCTGGAAATCACCATGTAATAAGGCTTCCCCAAGACCAAGAGGGAAACAGGGAAAGTAATGCCTGAAGTGTTCCAAACCTCCGTCTTGAGAATTTGAGTGCAATTAGTGCATAGATTTGTTATTTTGTTGCTGTATCATTGATCTTTTTGAAGTTGAGAAAAGTAGTATAATCCTAACATGGGTAATCAGAAAGAAGTGTCAGTACACCCTGTGTTTATTATGGTATTGCACTAAAGTATCTCATAAGCTAACTCCAAGAACAGTGACTTTGTAAAAAATATTGAATTACTTATAATGCAAAAGCCTTCTTATATTTGTCTAAATAAAAAAAAAGGCAAATTCACTTGTTAGACCTATGAAGCTACTTGTAAATAGTGTGACGTTAATTATGCTGTACAACTTACTGTTCAGGCAAACATTTTGTTTCTATTCTATTCATGGCATGTGTAGCTTTTAAGATTTTATTAGTTAATGATTAGATATGGCAATATTCTATATATGTAATACCAAGTTGTGATAGACAATGAATATTTGAGGTATAATTTAAACATTATTGAATTCCTTCTAGTATTTGTGCTCTGATGATGCAATATAAGCAAAATGGGATTTTTTTTCTAAAGTAGATGTTTATAGAGAATTGCTTCCCTTGTAAATTGCATAGTTGTATGTGTTTAATAGTGTGTTTCGGGTAAATCTGGATGGTATGTTCTAATGTATGTCTCTCTGTTTGTATGTTGCAAGAGTTTTTTTTGTATTTCTAATTCTAAGCCATGGATATTGTAAGAAGAGATCTAAGTTATATATTAATTGTATATATTTTCAAGAAGTCATCTACAAGATGAAATATTAAAGACATCTTTCCTAATTATTAAAGAATAATGTATTTCATGCAGAGAATGACATATATGACTAAAATTCACAAAATTACAATGAAAAATTTCATAAATATGTAATAAGTTGTTGATAAATTTGATCTCTATATTTATATTTACTTGTTTCAATTTTTCACATATGCAATAAAAAGTACATTTTTATTTTCATATTTTATTTATAACACACATTTACACAATAATTACACACTCTTTTATGATCCAAAAATTTTCAACCACTGAAAAACAACAATCATAAACTCATGTACTGTCAACATTACATACAAAAAAACAACAACTTAAAATAACATCGTTGATGCATAGATAGGAAAACTAGCTCAGGCGAATGCTGACACTGTCTGAGGTAGTGAGATATCGCACCCATTTACTGACATTGTTTAAGGCGGGACTCAACTTCACTCTTTCTACTCTGACTCCAGAACACACCCAACGCGATACCTCAAAGTCCAGCTCTCCGGAATCTATGGTAGCATTACCACCTGCATCCACCATCTGGGAAAAAAAGAAATCAATGATTTTTCAAACCAACATTCAAAATGCTGAAAATAATGATGGTTCTGAAAAAAGAATTCTAAGTATTTCTGAAATCAATTCTTACCCTTATGAAAGCCTGTGCATAGCTGCCACCTGGGAACTGTGATATCGTCCATGTGATAGTCTTATCTTCTGAGGAGAATTTGATATTTTGGTCTTTTGGGCCTGAAGTCCTGGACATAATTGTTGCAGTTGTTGGGGGAGCAACTGCTCTGAAGGTCACTACAGGTGCAAGGGTACCCATTCCTGTATTGCTTGTTAACTTCAACCTTAATTCTGAATCACTGGAATTTAGTAGAGTAGGATTTAATCTATATTCTCTATCAAAGATATACAGGAAAGAAAGAAAAATATATTAGACTAAAGTCCATAAAATGATAATCAGGAGGTTCATACACAATTTTCAGTTCAGCTATGAAACAGAAGTCAAAAAAGATCTAGACCCTGTTTACCTTGCAGTGAGACTATGAAAGGAGGCCGTAAGATTGAAGGGCAGGAGGTGTGGGTGATCTGGGGACACAGTGTAGCGAGCTATTGCCACTTCGTGTCCTGGGGAGGTTATCACACTCAGCTGACGACCCGTTTCTCCACCAGCTACCTCCACACCTGTGCCAAACTCCACTTCTGACATCCTGGCTCCGGTGCTGAATCCTGGTGAACAGAGAGTCGAGATCCTGAGATAGGCAATACTTGTCAGCTAGGAGAAGATGAAAGAGTCACATTCCATTCAATAATGTGTAAGAACACTTTACCTTCTTTTGGTGTTGTGCATAGAGGAGAATTCAAGGTTATGGTAAGCATAGGATTTCCTGCAAGAAAACAGCGAGCTATTATGGATCCTGTCACTTCTGCACGGATCACCGTCCCATTTGATGCCACGGAAGCCCATACCTTTTCAACAACGTCAACATACAGCTGGGGAAGATATTACAGGATACTTTCAACTTCAATTTATATGAACATAAAAATTTATCAACATTCATTTGATAGTTCCAACTTTCATTTACAATTACTTAATCCATTTGCGGATTGAGCCAGGAGATCTCTCTCACTTGGAGGATATGAGCGCTTGTTATTTTGCCGGTGGGAGCGGCATTAGATTAAATAATTGCCCCATTGTAAATGGGATAAAGCAATCAAAAAACATAATCCACACATTTCATCTTTACACCAACCTACCTCTCTTTTACTCTTATCTACTGCCAAAGCTGACTGTTGTGCAGCAGTACAAGGAGCAGACTTCTCAATGCCAAACTGTAGAGAAGTGTGATTTCTATTAATTAAAGGGTTTTAATCACAGATAAACATCAAGGAAAATACATAAAACATAAATGGAATGGTACTTTTGATGTATTAGACATTACAAAAGACAAGTCCCACCATATTTTTCAGTGGACAATTGGTATTTCAAGTCTCACACCTAAAACTCGACTTTTTCAAAAAATCTGAAGATACAGATGATGAAAAACAAGATCTTAATCCAAAAAAGTCAAAAGTATTTCTCATACCAGTCCAGGTGCTGATGTCATGACAGAACTCTCCTTGGCAGTCACAACATTACTGTAAATGTGTGATTGTAGCTTCTCTGCTGCCTGCATTTGTAGAAACCCTCCATTCTGCAGATATTAATTCTATATATATTTACACAATACATTTTGGCAATTGGTAAAGCACAAGCACAAGCGAAAGCACAAACAAACACACACGGAAAGAAAATAGAAATAAAAAATGCTGATCGACTTTGATCTTCCATGATTGGGTAATGCAATTTTATACACAACTAAATTCATCATTCTTGTTGAAATGTGTTAAAATGTCAAATAATCATATATGTACAGTAGGCCTGCTCTGAGATATGCACAAAACTGTTTGCCATTAATCTTTCAAATACTCTGAAAAACTTGTGTAACAAGGTATCAGAATTTCTTTCATTCTGACTGTTGTTGCAGGCATAAAAAGTTTACAACCAAAATGTCAAATATGAAGAAAAAAAAAAATAAATGCAAAATCTAATGAAATCTAAATGTTAAACTTTAAGAGCAGAATACAGTTTGCAATTAAGATATTTTAGGATTACTTTGCTGACCTAAGATACTGCTACAGAATAGAGCAACATACTGTAAACTAGGGAATTAATGTCAGTAAAGAAAAGAAAAGAAAAGAAAAGAAAAGAAAAGAAAAGAAAAGAAAAGAAAAGAAAAGAAAAGAAAAGAAAAGAAAAGAAAAGAAAAGAAAAGAAAAGAAAAGAAAAGAAAAGAAAAGAAAAGAAAAGAAAAGAAAAGAAAAGAAAAGAAAAGAAAAGAAAAGAAAAGAAAAAGAAAAAAAAGAAAAAAAAGAAAAAAAAAAAAATTACACATCCACAATAAATTATGATCCATGTAGTTCATTCATGACCTTAAAAGTGGAACTCTAAAATAATATCTAATATAACTTCACCATTGATATGTGATATAGTAATCAAGATATCTTACCATGGTTTCCTGCACGACCTCCGCAATGAGCGTTAAATTAGATGTGATGCTGTGCTGTGTTATGGTTCCACACAGGGTAGAACATACTTGATGAAGTTGGCACAAACTGTCTGTTATGACCATATGTCCACACTCTTTGGTCAGGCTCCCACTGCCCAGAATGCATGCCCAGTAGAGATCATCTCGGAAAATATACACATAATTCTGCCCATCTCTCGACTGAAAAGTTCAAGAAAATTTTTTGTCTCTCTCTTTCCACCTCAAATTCTAATATCAATCATTGTCACAATACATTTGACCACACAATGAAAAATCAAAACAAAACAACAACAAAAATATAGTACCTTAATTATAAACACTTACTTACAAAGGCAGGAGGGGGATCTCCGTATGGTGATGATGAGATTTCTGACAGGAACGGATAGAAGGCATCTTTCGTCACAGTGGGCTCAACTGAAGAGCGTCAGTTAAGGAAAACTTTGCAAACTGAAAACCTTTGATATTTATTCTTTAGCTTGGCTTATTCAAAAGGAAAGCATTGAATCAAAATATTAGAAACTTTGTGCAGATCCAAGGGCTGGTTAGAGGGGGCATTCATGTTCATTATATATGATAAATAATCAAGATAAACCTGTAACTAACATATCCTGGACTTGTTTGTTCAATAATCTACAGTATCTAGTAATATTCTTGACTTTGGAATCTGTATTCAAATTTTTGTGACATAAAGTATCTATACTGAGAATATTATCATGCATATAGCTCAACACATAAGAAGAAATACATCGTTCACTATATATATTCTTGTAAAAATGAAAAATAAATAGCAATAATGTTAATCCTTGCAAAAAATAAAGCATGAAATTGCTCTAATTCCTCATTAATCTTAAAAATAAGTGATATTTCTGCATCTTCCTCCACTAACAACAATGTATATTAACATTTCAAACAGTTGGTATTTAAAAAAAAATAACATAATTTGTTCTTTATTTGCTGAAAGGTCAATTATTCAGGGAGCATAAGATATTATGACTTAACTTTTTAGGTCCAACACTGCATATATATATATATATATATATATACACACACACACACACACACACACACACACCATATACATTTATATAAAAAAAAAAAATTATTTTTCTCTTCTCCCTGGTATTTCTTTAGAGCTCTAAACAGACATAGACAGTTATGTATGTACCTGGATAGCAATAGCACAAAAAAACTACAATTTCAAAATTTAAAAATCAGTGCATTAACCCTGAAATAACTTCATAGATACTTTCTTTGGAAGAGGAAATCACTTACTACAACCTACTACACCTTCAGTAGGTTTCATGTACAGCTGCCAGCTTGCTACTTAGCAAATCATTATAATGGCTTTAGATAGGGGATAATTCCATCCTAATCACAAAGATGACAATATAGAACCCTGACATGCCATCCAGAGGTAAATATATGAATTTAATTAAACAACAGTATTAGTACTACTTCCTCAATTCCTAACCCGTTAATGATGGATGACAAGTTTTTTCGTCATACATGACGCAGGAGCTCTGGCCTGATGACGGGCGTCATGACGTTTGTGGATTTTGGATCAATGTGTTATTTTATTGTGCTATGAGTAATGAGTGAGTGATGATAACAATCGCAGTCATATTTATTATAACTGCCGTAATATTAAGCAAAATGGGTTTCACCTTGCCTAGATGGCACCACTTTCTTCCAACACCAGCAGGAGAGAAAGCCTTGAATTGCACCCATCTACGGTCTCTAGCAAGCATTATCTTTATAGAGTGATGGCATATAGTAAGTTGCCGACTTCTTGCTCTAAAGTACCGCAGATGAAGGATGTGCAGGCAAAATGAGAGGAGGAAGGTTACTCAAACCATACCTAATGTCTACAATGTGCCCCTGTGCCAGTAGGGATGCCTTGTACGGTGGCACTTAAAACATAAAAATGGCTCTAGCTCGACAATGAGTGACTTAAAGAGAGTGGGAAAAGTCAAAGTATGTTGTGTGAAGCTGCCTAGCTCTGAAATAAAACCCATCTTGGAGTTTGGGTGAGCAAATCTATCCCTATTGTTGACGGGTTAACCCTATATATTTCATGTATCATATATGCCCTATAATATGGATTAAGATATACTCTGACTGTCGATGAGACTATAGGATAAAGGCTTCCTTTACAGAAGTTTGTTTTCAAAAGTAAATAAGATGTCCAACAGTATTATTAATTACTGGAATTTACACTGTTGAGATATTTCAAAATCCTCCCAAATCTATGTTGTCTTTGTTGAAATGACAAAAAACTTCAAGGCAACAGCCAAAACTTGAAATTGACATTCTAATTACTGGCTTTCATGGAAACTCAATATATCCCATTCAATCTTTGCTTGTATATCAGCATTATTTGTTGCTGTTATTATAATCTATCTTATGTTTACCCAAAAACATCCCAGGCATTTTTTTTATGCTTTCCCCATCAATGAGGGCCAGTATCATTGCTAAAGGTTGTTTCTGTGTACTAAAACTACTATGAATGGACAAAATGCATCACATACAAATTACCAAAAGTATTTTCAAACACTTTTTGCCCACCAGAGAAATTTTGTTGACATATCAACAACCCCATCTTTGTAGCCATCATCATAATCTTTTAGATAGTGGTGAATAAGACAAATACATATCAGTAAATTATTTTTCAGAGATGAGCCTCATTCATTGTGGAGATCCTGGCTAATACAATCATAATGTCTTTTCCTACAGAACAAAATAATTCACAGCATATAAATACTTTTATACATCAACTCAAGTACTGAATGAAACAGGAAAATTGTGCAGAAGCATACACTTACATTTATCAATCACTTAAAATAAAAAATGGATATGTAACACCATTTAACTAAAAAGACTATATATAAGCACATAGCTGAAACTAATGAATTGGGTATCCATTGACTGCTTATGATATCTATTTTCGACACACAGAAGTCTTGATCTACCAAACTAACAAGTGATGATATTTGCCCCCATAACTGGGTAGGGCATGAAATATATCAGGGATACTGTAGGATCAATATAAAAAAATGTTTTGCCAGAATGTATGAGTTGGAGATTTGCTGGCCTTTGGCCTGAGTGCTGACAAGGTGGGGACCATTGTAATTGCTTGACTCAATACCACTGTATCTATCACATTGTTGCTCTATTTGGTTTCTACAAACTACAAATACTATAGCTATATCTGTATAACATACATTGTTGCAATCTATCAACATAATATTTGTTAGTAATGGTGATGTTTAGCTCTTGGGTAAATATTCAGAAAAGTGCCACCCTATACCCCACAATCATAGCCCCAAAAGAAGGGGAAGGTATAAATAAGATACACAAAGTCCTTTGGAAAAGGAGGGTCCAGGGGCATGGGAAGACCCCCTTTGGCTAGGGCAATCCTCAAAACTAGGAAAGGTTAGATAGGTTGTTGGGTTAGGA
>BOPN01000833.1:7500-15000 GCA_017312705.2 Penaeus japonicus | reverse complement strand
CCTTCTCTTCTCTTCTCTTCTCTTCTCTTCTCTTCTCTTCTCTTCTCTTCTCTTCTCTTCTCTTCTCTTCTCTTCTCTTCTCTTCTCTTCTCTTCTCTCTCTCTCTTTCGCGGTATACCGTAATTGATAAATGCAACAATGTCATCAGAAGCAAGAGTACCAAAAGTAACAGCAAGTCATTGTGACAATAGAAATAATGATGCCAACAGCAAGAACAACAACAATACAAAGACGACCAAATACATCACATCAATAGCAACAACACCAACAACTACAACGAGGGTAATGATAACACGCAAACAAATCATTATGAATATCACCAACAACAAATGAAGAACCACACACCAACCCGTGCTTATACCAGAGGACTAATCTGACCTTCGCATTAATCGGATGTGTGAGAATCTCCAAGAAGAACATCGGCCAAGTGTGTCTTGAAGGACATCCGAGTCGCTTCCAACACCTTTATATACGTTCGGGTTCATCTGGTGGTGGATGATGTGTCGAAGATGAGAATTTGGTTGTATGGTTCGAAGGAGACGGTTTTTTTTGGGGGTTGTGTGGTTCGATGGGGATGATTATTTTGGGTGTATGGTTCAAAGAGGGTGGTTCTTTTTTGGGTTGTGTGGTTCGATGGGGATGATTATTTTGGGTGTATGGTTCGAAGAGGGTGGTTCTTTTTTTGGGTTGTGTGGTTCGATGGGGATGATTATTTTGGGTGTATGGTTCGAAGAGGGTGGTTCTTTTTTTGGGTTGTGTGGTTCGATGGGGATGATTATTTTGGGTGTATGGTTCAAAGAGGGTGGTTCTTTTTTGGGTTGTGTGGTTCGATGGGGATGATTATTTTGGGTGTATGGTTCAAAGAGGGTGGTTCTTTTTTGAGTTGTGTGGTTCGATGGGGATGATTATTTTGGGTGTATGGTTCGAAGGAGACGGTTCTTTTTGGGTTGTGTGGTTCGATGGGGATGATTATTTGGGTGTGTGGTTCGAAGAGGGTGGTTCTTTTTTTTGGTTATGTGGTTCGATGGGAATGATTATTTGGTTGTGTTGTTCGGAGAGGAAGTTATTGGGTTGTATGGTTGTTGGAGGACGATTATTTGGGTGTATGGTTCGAAGATGACAGCTATTTACTTGGATGGTTTGATGGGGATAGTCATGTGGTCGTTTGATTCCAAAACGACAGTCATTTCGTTGTATGGCTCGGAGAAGATAATTGCTTGGTTGTATAGTTCCAAGAGGACAGCTCTTTTGGTTGTATGCGTCCAAGAGGCGATTATATGGTTGTGTGATTCCAAGTAGACAGTTGTTTGGTCGTGTGATTTCAAGAGGAAAATGGAAGGGAAAATTGTTACTCTGCACATTGACGTTATTATAGAGATAATGCTATTGGTGATAATGAAGGTGAGAATAATGATGGTAATAATAACAAAATAATGACAAGTATTAGTGTGATGTAATGGTAATGATAGAGATGATAATGAAATAATGATAATGCTAATAATAATAATAACAATGATAATGGTGATGATACTGATGATAATACTAATAATGATAACGATATTGACAATTGTATTAATGATAATGATAATGATAATAGGAGTAGTGATGAAATAGCAGTAATGGTAGGAATGACAAGATTATTATTATAATTACTATTTCATTATAATTCTTATCATCATTTTTATTGTTACTAACATCCTTATCATGATTAGTAGTAGTGATAATACTAATACAAGTATTAGTGTTCGTAGCACCGTTAGCATTAGAATTAGATAAAATAGTAGTAATAATAGTAGTAGCATTATTAGTCACCACCACTTAAACAGCATTTTCATTAATATTGTTGTTATTAGTGTCCTCATTACCATTAATATGATTATTATTACCATCATCATCACTATCGTCATCATCATTAGTTTTGTTATTTTAGCATCATTGTTATCATAATCAACATCATTAATATCGTCAAACATTATACTTGATGTCATCACCTACACCAAAAACAAAACAAACTAACTTTGAGTAAAATAGATAAATAAATGAATAATAAAAAAAAAAAAAAATCCAAGATGAAACAAGTTGTCTTTTTGTACCTTCAGTTTGTCCCGTGTGATCAACCACTTCGGGCGTGAAAGAGTCTGCTCTTCTCCCCCACCCCCTCTCCCCGTCCTACTTTATCCCCTTCTTCACTCTCTCCAGGCACCCGCTCTGCCCCTCCTTCCCTCTTCCTCCCCCTCCAGCTCTGACCCCTAGTCCCCCTCCCATTCTTATTCCGCCCTCCCCCCTTCTGCCTCTTACTCCTCCCCCCTCCCCTCAGGACAAACACGGAGAGTCCATTGGAAGGTATCTGCGTGTAAATGTCCAGGGGTGATGAATACCATGAGGGGATTCGCCGTATTGCTGGTAGTCGTAGTTGTTATTTTGCAAGTCTTATCAGCTGCAAGTACGACAGGGGTGCTGGGGGTTTTGATGTTACTCTTATACGTGTTATGTTGTGTTTTGATTGAGTAGTTTGATTTAGAAAATTGGTGGACTAGAAGGAAAAAAAAGATGTTAAATTGTTGGACTAGTTTTATAACACATCAGTTTCACACATTCGGAGTTTGAGTGTGGAGTTTGACACGTCATTGTGCTATTTCAATTGGCTGCTCTCTTTACATAGTCACTTATTTTGTCACAATGACCAGCGAAAAAGCGAAATGAAAGAAAGTCAGCAAAGGAAAATGAGAGAAAAGAAACAACAAGAACTTTTGGTGTCTCGGACAACGGGAGAAATGGGAGTCAATATATATTTTGAAAAATGTTAGACTGAAGTGATTTCCAGTAACGAGAATGATTTTTAGTTTCCATTGGAGGTAAGACCTCTCACATTCATTGATTTCCTGTCTTAAATGAATGTTGGAAGTAAAAAGTATTTTTTTTCGAATATGATAGAAAGCAGTTGAATGGTGGAAGTGATATGTCGCTTTATACGAAATGTCGTTGAAATGAAGATTATAGGAAACATATAGCCCTACAGTAATCAAAACACTGACTCCAGTTTTACATATTACCTGTAAAGCACTGTAAGAAAGTGTGAATTAAACTTAAAATAAGACAAGAGTGAATTATGTAAAAAGTCATTGATGTGAAGAATATAAAAAGTATTGTCATTTCAAAACAATGAACAATATAACAATTAAGACAGAGGGATATCAAGTTAACTTAGCATCGAGACTTTACTTTCATGCAGGACTTTCTGTGGAAAACAGAGAAAGAAAGTAGGAAATAAAACTTCATATAAAATCCAAGAGCAAATTAAAGTTCTTCTATTTTGGCCATTGGTGATGGTTCGTTTGGCTTACGAAAGAGTGCAGTAAAGAAATCAAGATTCTTCGTAAATCGAGTGAAGAAAAGTTCGAAGGAAGGAGGAGGGAAAGAGACAAGCATTATTTGGAAAGAATATTAAATATATACATATATAATTCATACTCACACGAACATCAAAGAATGATTTTCACCTCGAACCAAAATCGATTATAAACAAAGAGATCCACTTTTTAAAGTTTCAATCTTATGCGTCATTATCTTTCTCACTTTTCAATTAACATATGTATTCGTCGTGATAATGTATACTATAATTCATGATTGTACATGTTGAGTAACATTAATTCACTTGAATAATATGATTGGTTGCCTCAGCCAATCATATTGGTTGTCCTTTAATCTACTTTTATTTGTTTGTGTCAACTCGTGTGTTGCTTTCATATATATTTTTGCATTCGTGAAAAATGCTAGTCGTGTAACTAAAGTTATGTAACTGACTCAACTAAATTCCCTTTAACCGAACATAGTTCATTTATATCCAATAGTAGCTCTGCAAAGATTATCCATTGTGCAGAAAAAATGTCATTGTAAAATCAATAATAACTATACGAAAAGGATGGGAACAAAAAGTTAATTAAAAAGGGTAAAATAAACTTATGACAAGCACGTCGAATAAATGAAATATGGCGAGCAATATCCGCAGAGTGTATCCATACCTCATTTAAAACGTATTTATGCTATGTCTCTTACCTAATCAATAACAACTGCGACTGTCTGTATGTAATAGGTGTTGCGGAAACCTCCGTGCTAGGCGGTCGTGAAGGCGAGGGATCAGCTGTTTTATGATACCTAGGAGGACGGGGAAGGCTGGAGGGAGTGATGGGGAATGGGTTGCTGGGGCCTGTGGTCTTGGGGGGGGGGGGGGGGGGGCGTCTTCTCGTGCAAAACCGTGCATGTTCTTGGTGGATTCATTTTTTCCTCGATTACAGGTACGATAAAACGCCTCTGTGATCCATGAGACAGGTACAATTACTGGTCATTTTTTTGACTGCAAGCGAATTATTGCATTCAGGAAAATAAGAATTGATACGTCAATATGGTATTACGTAAGGGGTCGAACCTGTATAGTTTTATGTAATCGAAGAAAATACTGATCACCCACTCAAACAAAACAACAACAACAACAAAAACAAACATTACATCAAATGATGATTCAGATAAGTAAAGTGTTGTATGTTTATTCTCAGCTTTCTTTCCTTGCGCAAGAACATTCATGTTTACTTTCCCCGATAATGTGTTATTTTAGGTTGTTGGTTTGGAAAGAGTGCTCATAAAAGCCCAGTACAGAGCAATGCTGCGTGTACCTATGTTCAGTATAGTTTTGTATTTACTCAGCCACCATTAAATACGTATATAGTGCAGTTAAAGAGACCCCAAGCCCTAAGACACAAAGGGATACGCTCTCATGTGTTCGTGTATTGATGTGTAGATAAGAGCAGCTGTGGGTTTGTGTTGTTGGTGTACGTATTCGAAAGACTAGATATCTACTGCGGCATTAGATCATCAAACAATATCCGATGAAAAGGGAAAAAAAGTAATGGAAAAGTCCCACTACAGAAGGGTACCACAATAACTGGAAGTATGAGGATATCCGTTTTCTCATGATGACAATGAATGTTTTTTTTTTACCAGTGAAAATGTAACGATTAGCCTTCATCCATGTTGATTGTGAAAATGGAAAAAAAAATGCAAATTAATAATACAGTTATACACTACTCGTGAAAATATGGTTACAGTGGTCAGCACGGGTACCACTACCACTGCGGTAAATGATGACTGAAGTGACCAGTGGCTATCATCCGGAAGGCGAGGTAACTAGTGACAGAGGTGGCATGATTAGATAAGCTACTGGCTGGCGTGGACATGAAGTATTGACCGGGGCGTGGGAGGAGGAGGAGGAGGAGGAGGAGGAGGAGGAGGAGGAGGAGGAGGAGGAGGAGGAGGAGGAGGAGGAGGAGGAGGAGGAGGAGGAGGAGGAGGAGGAGGAGGAGGAGGAGGAGGGGGGGGGAGAGGAGGAAGAGGAGTAGGAAGAGGAAGAAGAGGACGAGGAGGAAGAGGAAAAAGAGGAAAAAGAGGAAGAAGATGAAGAAGAAGAGGAGGAGGAGGGGGGAGAAGAAGAGGAGGATAAAGTGGAGGAGGAGGAGGAAGAGACTCATGATAATAATAGTAATAATAATAAGGATAATAATTACTATAATAATAAGAAGAAGAGGAAAGAAAAAGAAAGAAAACAACAATAATAAGAAAATAAACAATAATGACGGCATGAAGATTGAAGGTGGAGGAAAAGGATGATAACAAGAAGGTAGAGTAGACGGAGGGTGAGGAGATGGATGGAAGAAGAAAGAGGAAGCGGAAAACGGCTAAAGTAAAGAGGTGGAGTTTAGAAAATGAAAAGTAAAAGAAAAGAGAGAAGAAATATATTGAAGAAAATTAGCATATGGAAGTGAAAATGTGATTATGATAAATTGAAAAAAAAGAGAAATGAGTGAAGGAAACGAAATTATAACAAGAAGAGGAATAGAGAAGATGAGAGGAGTGCGATGAAAATGAATAAAAGACAGAACAAGGAAATATAACATTAGCAGGAATATGAGCGAGAGAGGGCGAGCTGCGAGAAGGGGAATGGGAGTTTCCAGAACAGTAGAGAAGGAGAGAGTTGCTCAGCAAATGCGCTTTTCGGTCTTCAGCTGTTAATTAAATCTCCTACATCATCCCCCCCTGTCTATCATGCGACTCCCTCCACAAGCATCGTTGTTCATCCACTGATCTAATCCACCAATCGACATTCTCAAAGATATGGTATTGTCAGCCGAACGACCTTCACCAAAGAACATTGTATCTTTGCCGAAGAGGTGATCATATCCTCTAGGCGGTGTATCTCAAAGCCAGGCAAAAACTTTTAAAACCAAACTGTTATCGTCTCTATGTAAGAACTTAGGAGTCGGTTTAAAGTCCGATAAAAGGAGGAGATTACAAATTACCAAAATCCTTTTCCTAAATTTCGAACTGTCTTGTGCTTCCCAGTGGATGTTTGTTGCTTCGTTATCTGGCTCCATTCTAGCCCGTGACGCCCTGTCGATGCGGCGGGAGAAGAGCGGGCTCTTTCCCTTTTTATATATCGTCTTGGTGTGTCTTTCTCGGCCTGTTTTATTATCAGAACTCACGCAGGTCTGATTGTTACTATTTCCGCTCCTTGTGTAAGGATGGAGGTGGGTATATATATATATAGTAGTCAGGTTATTTTAGACCGAACAAATGACACAAGATGAGTCATCAAGACGCACAGGCGACGCAGGTTACGACGCCATCTGGAATTCGTGGTGACGTCACTGCAACTGACTTATCCCGTGGGCTGTAATTTACGACGGTTATGCGGGGATTTGGGCGGCGATGCACAGAATGGCTCTACTTTCAGTCCGGTGAAATGTTCGGCTGTATTGCAGAAAATGGTCCCTCTCCCTTTAGCATGAACCAAAACAATAAACATTATCGTCGAATCTGTTCAGTTTTTTGCGTACGGAGTGAATGCGTAGGTGAGAATACATACCATTCGGAGGAACATATGCATCTGACTACTGATTAATCTAATATGTTTATTGATATCGCTATCTGTTTTCGGAAAGGTTGAAAAAGCTATTTCTAGTAGACTCTCTTCTCGTCTTTTCAATACATCAACTCATACTTATATCACTCCTTTTATATCTATGATAGTCTCATCCCATCACACTCAGAAAGTTTCTATGAAAACAAATCAAAATGAAATCCCCGAAATATATGTACCTATATATATATTTATTTTCCTGTTTACACACTTTGCTTGATCCCGATGCATGTATTACTGCTAGCATTATTGTCCTATTGAAATTCTTAACCCGACACTGTCAGGCTGCGACTCGCCTCTGAATAGGGCTATTTAGGACATGAGAAACGCACCTGATTTTTCGTTTCCTTGTCTATGCCTCCTTCGCTCTTTTAAAAATACTTAGTAAAGAAATATTTGTACCTTTACCAGTTCTTTTTTTTCTTTTCATTTTCGTCAATCTTGGTTTACATTGCATGAGCTGCGTAGATGTGAAATGATTAGTGTTGTAGTTTTATTTTTGGGATATTCTTGCCTTCATATTTGTTTTC
>BOPN01000832.1:393215-396513 GCA_017312705.2 Penaeus japonicus | reverse complement strand
ACACACACACACACACACACACACACACACACACACACACACACACACACACGCACACACACACACACATATATATATATATATGCAAAGATTGTGCGAATTATGCGAATCAGTCTTGCATGATAATATATATGTATTTTCTCTTTTTCTGCATTTTTGTTTATTTATTCTTTTACCCGATCTTTTTGCTTTGACTTTCCTTCATTGCCTTCAAATTGCAAGGCACTTCATATGGTTGAGATGATTAAGAATCTGTCGTTAGATTATCCATGGCAGTATTGCTCTTTCTCTCTCTTTCACTAGCTTTCTCTCTCTCTCTCTCTCTCTCTCTCTCTCTCTCTCTTTCACTAGCTCTCTTTCTCTCTCCCTCTCTCTTTCACAAGGTTTTTATCTCTCTCTCTCTGTTTCACTAGCTTTCTCTCTCTCTCGCTTTTTTTACAATCTCTCTCTCTCTCTCTCTCTCGCTCTCGCTCTACCTCTTTCACTGGCTTTCTCTCTCTCTCTCTCTCTCTCTCTCTCTCCTTCACTTGTTCAGTTGCTTTCTCTCTCTCTCTCTCTCTCTCTCTCTCTCTCCTTCACTTGTTCACTTGCTTTCTCTCTCTCTCTCTCTCTCTCTCTCACTTTCTTTTACTTTCTCTCACTCACGAGTCGAAGCCAATCACAAATGATGTCTCGAGGCTTTTTTTCTTAATTATATTTTGTGGTGCTGTTTATATATTGATTTTTGGGACCGATAATATCTTAAATAACATTAACAACAATATGCAATGATAATTACGATGATACTAATGAATATTTATGATATTTATGAATATAATGATGGTGATATTGATGATGATAATGATGATAATATCTATGAATATAATGATGGTGATATTGATGATGATAATAATCATGATATTCATGAATATATTGATGGTGATATTGATGATGATAACGATGATGATATTAATGATGATGATATTGATGATGATAATGAGGATATTGATTATGATAATAACTAGGATATTGATTATGAAAATGATGATAATACTGACGAATTATGATAATAAGAATTACAACAACAACAATGGCTATGTTTTCAATAATGATAGTAACAACAGCACCATCACCACCACCAAAACAATAATAACAAAGATAATAATGAAAAGAACAGCAATAAAAATAATCTATTTTACTACCATGATTTCTATCATTATCATTAGAACGAACTAAATACTCTGAAGATCAAGCATTTCATCCACAGATTCCCTAACTTCTAATCAGGAACACATCTTTAACATCTAAATAACACGTAAACAAATATAAGACCCCTTTTAACATGCAAAATCTCGAAAGACAAATTCAGGTATTGCATCTTTAACTTTCTCTCCTTTTTTTCGTAATAACATACCTTTAGGAATTCATATTGAAAAATAAGATAAAATCTTCGGAGGACGCGGACTCGGGAGAGAGAAGAAAAGAAGTTAAAAAAGAGGAAGAAAGAAAGCAAAAGAGAGAAAAAAACTGAATGAAAACAAGAGAGAGAGAAAAAAAAGAGAAAATGGCGGCCGCCTCACAATAGCACAAGGGGTAACTGAAGCAAAGTCTAAATAGCTAGAGATCTCTTTAAATCCCTTTAGATTCGAAATTCTTCCTCAGGGCTGGTGGATAACGTGTATATCTTTTTTCTTTCTTTGGGACGGGGGTGGGGGGTGGGGGGGAGGGGGGATGTCTTTGTTTTTTGGTCTTGTATTGTTTTGTTTTCTTGCCTTGGAGTCTGCAAGGGAAAATGAGCTCTGTTGACATAGGACGGAGAGGCGACAATCCTCGAGGATCATTACGGTCGACATACCTTTGAATAGGAATGCGAAAACAAAACCACATGTGGATCTACATATCGGAATTCAATATGACACGCTCCCTGCCTTGTTATCAAATTAATAATTTCGAAACCAGATATACTATATCAGAGAAGAAGGCTGAAAAAAATATATAAAACATATTAGATAAACGGACCCTTCCATATATATATAAATACTAAACCCAAGTAAATCTTCTCCAAGTTTAACATAATCGCAAATAATATTTCAAGGAGTATTTACAAACCCCATCTCAAAGGACAAAAACAAAAACAAAAGCAAAAGCGCAACAAGTGTCAGAGAACGGAGTCGAAACAAAAGAGCAGCGACTGTCGTTAGCTAAGTCCCTTGGCAACATGGCGGACTGAAGGGAGAGACTGCCTCTGGCTCGCTACTGTGATGGACATAAAGAAATGACTTTTAGGGCATTTTAAAATTATTTCCTTGGTGTTTTGAGTTCTGTTGTTAGTTCTTTTATTTTCGTAGGATTAATTTAAGTCTGATAGGTTTGGTTTGAGTTAGGCCTAAGGGAGATATCGCCTCTAGATTACACTGATAAATTCCTCTTAGTACAATTCTGTATTTCGTTATTTCAAAAATTCTTCTCTATGATATACCAAATTTCCAAATGATTTTTGCAAGAAAAGGCAATTTCTTTTTATTACATTCTTGAATTTCGTTATATCAGTATAATTTGGGCCATTCGTCTAAACGTGGATTTAAAAGCTCAAAATCTTTCACATTATATGAATATAAGAATTATCAAAAGTCACACGTATGTATGGTCTTTTAGTAGAATAAATACATCAACTTTTCCTAATAATCAGCTGTTTTTTTTTTTATCTTCTTACTAATAACAATATCTCCTGACAGTCATGACAATGTGCATATGAAATATAATGATAGATATAATGATGATTATGATAGTTATACTAATAACTAAGTAAAAATGCTAATGCTAATAATGAAAACGATGATAATAATACTAACGACAAAACTAATGATAAGGATAAAAATAACATTATTAATGATAAAGATAATAATAACGGTAACAGTAATAGTATTAATATCAATAGCAATGATAATGATAATAGATTAACCAACCATTAACTAAAATATTGATAATGATGTCAACAATGAATAAATAATTGATATGAAAGTGCTAAAGTAGTTAATCATTACGGTACTAATGATAGTTACGATCCTAACAAGAATAGTAGTAAAAAAATATCAATACAATTAGCAATTGCATCAACAACATACATACATACACACAAACACACACACACACACACTTATTCACACAAACACACACACACAAACACACACACACACACACACACACACTTATTCACACACACACACACACACACTTATTCACACACACACACACACACACTTATTCACACACACACACACACACAATAGTAAAGTAGATGATACCAAGAATAACATCG
>BOPN01000832.1:380715-383215 GCA_017312705.2 Penaeus japonicus | reverse complement strand
TTATTACTAACGTTATTTCTCATATACATTATCGTTCATATTAAGATGACTTATCATTGTAATCACTATTCTTCAGATTTTTTTGGGACAATCGTTTATATCGTCAATATTATTTAATATCATTAAACATAATTGGCTTTTTTATACGTTCGTTATTATCGTCAATATTATTTAATATCATTAAATATAATTGACTGGTAAATGTCATGAATAGATAACACTTATCTTTACTATTACTATAAATATTGTTATTATTGCCATCACTTGCATTATCATTAATGAATTTATTAACATGTTTATTAGCACTGTCATCATCCATATGAGAGCTTTTAATCTATCTTATTATATTGCATACCTGTATTCATATTTTTATAAGATTATTTACACTGATCATTATTGGAGGCCTTGATTATCATAACATAGTTCAATTTAATCTGATATTATTGTGAATGTAATTGTGGGGAGTAAAATACGTCTAAACAAATATACACACAAATACACACACACACACACACACACAAACACACACACACACACACACACAAACACACACACACACACACACAAACACACACACACACACACACAAACACATACATACACAAACACAAACACACACATACACAAACAAACACACAGAAACACAAACAAACACACACACGCACACAAACACACACACACAAACAAACACACACACACTCAAACAAAAACACACACACACACGACACACACATCTACCTATGTGTGTACGAGAGCGCGGCTTACAAACCACACTTAACGTTAATTAACTTTCCAAATTCTAACACGTAAATAGATTACTTCCTCATCAATAGTCCCCGAGTGAAGAAATTTCTAGAACCATCAATGCCACTAGGAATACTAGTCGGCGTAATCATAATCATTATGACACGAATAGCTAAGAATTCCAATAATTTGCATAGCTTTTCGAGGGACGGAGGAAAGAGAGAGAAAGAGAGAAAGAAAGAGAGAAGAAAAAAAGAAAAAAGGGAGAAGGAGAGAAAGGGAGAGAAAGCAGGTATGTGTATAGTATTTGAGAGTGATTGCTTTTCAAATGATAACATTATTATTATTTTCCCCTATTCTTTCTTCTAACTTCGTCTTTTCTAACGTCTTTGAGTTCATAATTAGATGAGTAAAAGGGACTTCATGGCAAAGTAGCATTATTATTATGTATGTATTATATATATATATATATATATATATATATATATATATATATATATATATACATATATATATATATATACATATATATATATATATATATATATATATATATATACATATATATATATACATATATATATATACATATATATATATATATATATATATATATATATATATATATATATATATATATATATATATATATATATATATATATATATACATACATATATATATATATATATATATATATATATATATATATATATATATATATATATATATATATGTATATATATATATATATATATATATATATATATATATATATATATATATATATATATATATATCAAAGGGCAGGTGTGCCGCCGAAATATAGACCCGTTGCAAATTGTTTACAAATGGGAGCGAGGCAAATCGCTGCGCGCATGTGTTATGGCAAAAAACCAACTTTGTTTACACTACGTTGCCAACTAAATTCTGCGTGTTCATAACAACATTCGTAACGTATTTCGGAAGAGCAAAATGCCGAGAAGCTGCTGTGCTGTTGGATGTACGAATCGCCAGATTGGCGATAAAAAAGATCTCACATTTTATAAGATGCCGAAAGGCTCTACGCCATTAGAGAGACGACGGAGAGACGACTGGATAAAGGCAATAAGGAGAGATGACTGGAAAACTTGGTCGGCGGACAAAATCTCGAAAGCCTTTATCTGTGCTGAACACTTCGTTACCGGTAAAACCCTTTGGAGTTTTCAATGTGATTAATTGTCTTCTTAAGCATTTGAAAATTTATTCTTTCCTTAGGCTTTCTCAATAGTTATGAAGGAAGTCATTTTTACAACGCCAGCCTATAGGCCTAAAGCTTGTAATGCTCATGAAGCTGCTCAATTACTACTGTCATCAAGCAACTAAGGAATTTCTTTTCTAGTCGCTTGTTTCAGCCGATGATCCATTCTCGAAAACGAAAATTTAATTCATATACTTAAGGCAATGTTCAGAAACACTGAACATTTTCATTCTTTTGGCTGTTAATAGAATATGTCATAGAATTTGGCAGAGTTAGATGCACGCACAGAGTTAGATGCACAGAGTTAGATGCACGCACCTACGTCTAATGTCTCATGTTAAACGAGTTGACACTGAAACGAAATTCCTCGAGTTACATACCTCAGTTTTTATGTAGCAGAAGTCAGATTCTTCCGTAATGTTGTGGTATAAGCAGTCTTGTACATGTCTACACAGAAAATAATCATAGGCTTCAAGTGACTTATACGCCTTCATAGATTCCTTGGTGTAGATGCTT
>BOPN01000832.1:358215-363215 GCA_017312705.2 Penaeus japonicus | reverse complement strand
CTCACCCGTCCGATGAGCGCGACTGAAGACGGTGAAGTACTGTCCGCGTTGCCTCTCCTGCTCTCTCTCCCTCCCTCCTCCTCCACCTCCTCCTCCTCCACCTCCCCTCCTCTTCTCGTCGTCCTTCGCCCTCCTCCTCCCTCCTCCTCCCTCGAGATGCCCTCCTTCCGAGAGCTCGTTGTCGTACTCGAGGTGATCGTGGGCTCCGAAGAGGTCGTCCTCGTTGTCCAGATCTCCGTCGCCGTCTCGATCTCCGTCGTCGAAGTGGGTCTCAAGGTAGAGTTTGCCGTCCTCGCCCTTTCCCGCGACGCTGTTGGTCGTCTTGTGGTGGATGTCTGTGTGTGGGGGGAGGGACGGGGATTGAGGGTTTGGGGGGGATGGGGAATGGGTTGGGGGAAGGGGAATGGGGGTTGAGGGGAGGAGGTTGGGGAGGATGGTGGGGGAGGGGATGGTGGGAAGGGGGTTGGGGGTGGTGGGGGAAGGGGTTGGTGGGGAGGGGGGGAGGGGTTGGGGGGAGAAGGGGGTTGTGGGGAGGGGTTGTGGGGAGGTTGTTGGGGGTGGGATGGGAGAAGGGGGAGAGAAAAGTAAAGGGGGTGGTTAATTCGAGGCTTGATATTGATATTGGTTATGGTGGTGAGAGATAAAAGTTCTGGTATGTTATGGTGGTGAGAAATGAAGGTAATGGTAGGTTATGGTGATGAGAGATGGTGGGGATGGCAGATTATGGTGAGAATAGATACCAGAGAAAAGATAGCTTGATAAAGAGAAAAGAAGAAGAAGAAGAAAAATAAAAAAATATAAATAACAGACAAATAAATAAAAATCAAAGAAGCAAGAGGACATAAAAGTAACTGAGACACACAATAAATCTCCCAATTGGAAAATAATTCACACATATTTCACATAACTTAAGAACTAATAATAAAAACCTTCGATATCTTTATCTCATTTGAGTAAAATACGAGAACACCTTCCTTGGTAAGAGAGGAGGGGGGGGGGGGGGGCGAGAAGGCAAGGAGAGGAAGACGAAAATAAAGAGAAGAAGAAGAAGAAGAAGAATGAGCGAGAGGGAGAGGGAGAAGGAGAGAGATTGAGAGAGAGAGAGAAAGAGAGAAAGTAAAACAATGATAATGAATGATAATTATAATAACGATAATAATGATAATCATAATAGTAATGATAATATTATGGGGGGGGGGGCGAGAAGAAGAAGACGAAAATAAAGAGAAGAAGAAGAATAAGAATGAGCGAGAGGGAGAGGGAGAAGGAGAGAGATTGAGAGAGAGAGAGAGAAAGATAGAAAGTATAACAATGATAATGAATGATAATTATGATAATGATAATAATGATAATCATAATAGTAATTTTAATATTAGCAACGATAATGATGATAATAATGATAATGATGATACTTATAACAATCATTACTATATCTATAATATTGATAGTAATAACGATAATGATAATGACGAGGCAATAATCATATTGATAATAATAATATCAGTTAGGATAATGATAATAAGAACAAAATGCAATCATATATCTATTTTCCTCGATATCTAGCTCCCGGGCCCACACTTTCACTTACTGGTCACAAGAAACAAGCAAACGAACATCTAATATATATTGCATGAGTGTATTTTCGTGCATGGCGTTCACTCGAAGACAATGTCAAAAGATCATTAATAGATTACGTTTTTATTAAGCTTTTTGCTTAATTTCTACGCTTTATTGCTTTTATTTAAGTTTCTCTATTATTTATTTGTGTGTTTGTCTGTGTCTGTCTGTCAGTCTCTCTTTATTTTTCCCTCTTTCGCTTATAAAATTACCATTGAAAAGCTGGACTACTATAATTCTTTCTGTAAGTTTATAATCAATTGGAAAACATTTTTTTATGATTTTTTTCTTATAAGAATTTACTGGGAACGTATTCTTTACAAGCAGGTGTAATATATATATATATATATATATATATATATATATATATATATATATATATATATATATATATATATATATATATATATATATATATATATATATATATATATATGTATATGCATGTATGTATGTGTGTGTATATATATACATATCTATCTATCTACCTATATATCTATATATTTATGTGTATGTGTGTATTTATATAGACTGAAGGGTAAAAACGATGGGAAATACAGTTAAAGTAATGATTATCATCATTATTTCATTGTCAGTAATGTTATATTATCATCAACATCTTTGTTGTAAATTTTCATGTTTTCTCTTCATCCTTTTCATAGTTATATCATTATTGTCGTTATCGTCATTTTCCCCATCATCATTGTTACAACGTTATTGTTTCTACCTTTTCATTTTCATATTTAAGGTCATTAACATCCTCAATGTTACCATGTCTGACCTATTATCCTATCCTCTATTTCAGTCTTTCAATCCCTTTGTCCCACTTCCCTCGTTCGTACTAATCTCGTTGTCTTCTACATCACTTATCATGTCTTTTGTCTTCTCTCCTTCTCTCTCTCTGTTCCCCTCATTTATCGTTCTACTGCACCTTTCAGTGTACATCCTTTCTTTTATCATGCATTCTCTTATTCCCTTCTTTTATATCTGGCTAATTCTATCAGTCACCTTCCCCACTTTCTCTCTCGATCTGTTTCTCTCTCTCTTTCTCTTTCTCTGTCTCTCGTTCACTACACATCCCTCTTCCTCCCCCGCCCCCCTCTCTCTCTTTCTAGATTCACATCTCTCTTCCTCTCTCTCTCTCTTGCTCCACATCCATCTTCCTCTTCCTCTTCCTCTCTATCTATCTATCTCTACCTCTTTCCCTCTCCCTTCTACTACCCTCCTACATCATTTCCTCAATTCCCTTTCATCATTTCTTTCTTTATTGTAACGAAATGTTTCTGTAGATGGAATAATCCCAAAAGGAAGGATGTGTAATTTGAGTTTACATGAACATCTAAATGAAAATCTGAATGTAAACTGAAATTCTATCAAAATGTAAATATAATGTATGTGTAAACCGAAATCTAGGAATCTTATTCATGAAGTTTACATTTACATCACGTAAACGTAAGCATAATTCTTATCTAAACGTAAATATAAATGTAAAATTCATATCATATTGATTATCTATTCATACAAGTTCAGAGAGAGAAAGAGAAATAGAGAGAGAAATAGAGAGAGAGAGAGAGAGAGAGAGAGAGAGAGAGAGTAAAAGAAAGTAAGAGAGTGATATATATAGAGAGAAAGAGCAAAAAAGAGAGAGAGAGTGAGAGAGAGAGAGAGAAAGAGAGAGAGAGAGAGAGCAAAGGAAAGAAAGAGTGATAGAGAGAGAAAGATCAAAAGAGAGAGAAAGAGAGAGAGAGAAAAAGAGATAGAGAGAGAGAAAGAGATAACAAAAGGAGATATAAGTGAAATGAGAAATACATTACAAACCTAAGCTGCATTTAAGCTTGAAAATATGAAGCATAAATACCATTGAAAAAAAATACAGAAAAAAAACAGAAAAAAATAGAAAATTCCCCAGTATAAAATGTCCCTTAATTCTTGCTCTAAATGTATATATATTTTTTCCTGCAGTTGCCGTTTGCTAATATTGCATAGTAAGATATGCAATATAAATAATTTTTCTTCGGTAGCAGAAACTTCTGCAAGAGCACATCGGGTCATTTATTTGATGAAACTCTAAGTAAATATCTTATGTTGATCCTACTTCAATTTCAATGGAATTCATGCAAAGAGTTTGAAAGTAGGTGGATCTACATTTTTTTTTTGTTCAAAGACATGATCGAATGTACTTTTGTTCTCTTTACTTTAGATGATAACTTTCATTATAACAATGCTTTTATTGCTATGTTTATTTTTTAAGTGTGATATAGCGAATAATTTGTTCTTCTTTCGATGTTTCTTCGTCTGTTTGTCTGTCTCTCTGTTATTGCCTCTGTTTTGCTCCCCCCTCCTCCTCCTCTTTCTCTTTATCTATCCATCTATCTCCTAGTTTGTATGCCTCTAATGCTGTTTCACTCTATTTCTATATTTTTCTCTCTGTCTGTCTGTTCATCTGTTTGTCTGTCTATCTGTTCATCCCTCTCTCTCTCTCATTCTCTCTCTCTCGCTCTCTCTCTCTTTCTTTCTCTTTCTCTCTCTCTCTCTCTCTCTCTCTCTCTCTCTCTCTCTCTCTCTCTCTCTCTCTCTCTCTCTCTCTCTCTCTCTCTCTCTCTCTCTCTCTCTCTCTCTCTCTCTCTCTCTCTCTCTCTCTCTCCCTCTCCCTCCCCCCCCTCTTCCTCTCTCTTTCTCTATCTCTATCTATCTCATCTCATGTACAAGGATATTCTCTCTCCCTCTCACTCTCTCTCTCTGCCCTCCCTCTTCCTCTCTCTTTCTCTATCTCTATCTATCTCATCTCATGTTTACAGAATGAAAAGTATGTTATTCTGTACCCTGGATCGAGAGTACAGGAATTTCCTACCCAACGCCAGACTACATGAAGGTGGATTGGAGCTCCCTCGCCGACGGGTGCATATATTTAGCGGTTAATTAATGCTCCCGGTGGGTCGAGTTCGGAGCGAAACTTTTCTTTCTCTCTCCTCCCTTTCTGTCTCACTCTCTCTGTCTGTCTGACTACCTCTTTCTCTCTCTCTCTCTCTGTCCCTTCCCCCACGCCTCCTTCTCTCTTGTTCTGATAGTTTTATAACAAAGTGTACATTGTTATATCTACCTTAAAGATAGCACTGCATCTGCCGCTTCCCTTTGTGATAGCTTCCCTTTCTTTATATCTCGACCCTTGCAGCACCTCTCTCTCTCTCTCTCTCATTCTCTCTTTCATGCTCTCTCTCTCTCTCATTCTATCTTTCATGCTCTCTCTCTCTCACTCTCTCTCTCTCTCTCTCTCTCTCTTTCTCTCTCGCTCTCATTCTCTCTCTCATGCTCTCCCTTTCTCACTCTTTCTTTCATGCTCTCTCTTTTTCATTCTCTCTTACATGCTCTCTCTCTATCTCATT
>BOPN01000832.1:345715-350715 GCA_017312705.2 Penaeus japonicus | reverse complement strand
GGGAGGGGAGAGGAGGGGGGAAGGGAGGGGGAGGGAGAAGAGGAGGGGGAGAGGAGGAAGAGGGAGGGCGAAGGGAGGGGGGAGGAGGAGAGGAGAGGGAGGGGGAAGGGGAGGGGGAGAGGGAGAGGAAGAGGGAGGGGGAGGGGGAGGGAGAGAGAGAGAGAGAGGGAAGAGAGAGGGAGGGGGGAAGGGAGGGAAGAGAGAGGGGGAAGGGAGGGGGGGGGAGGGAGGGAAGGAAAGAGGGAGGGAGGGAGGGAGAGAGAGAGGGGGGGAGGGGGGGAGAGGGAGGGGGAGGAGGGGAGGGGGAGGGGGAGGGGGAGGAAGAGGAGGGGGAGGAGGAGGGGAAGGGAGGGGGAAGGGAGGGGGAAGGGGGAAGGGAGGGGGAGTGAGGGAAGGAGAGGGGGGAAGGGAGGGGGAGAGGAGGAAGAGGAGGGGGAGAGGGAGGGAAGAGGAGGGGGAAGGGAGGGGGGAAAGGAGGAAGAGGAGGGGGGGAAGGGAGGGGGAGAGGAGGAGAGTAGAGGGAAGGGAGGGGAGAGGAGGAAGGAGGGAGGGGGGAAGGGGAGGGGGAGAGAGGAAGAGAGGAGGGGGAAGGGAGGGGGAGAGGAGGGGGAAAAGGGAGAGGGCGAGAGGAGGAAGAGGAGGGTGGGAGATGAGGAAGAGGGAGGGGGAAGGGGAGGGGGAGAGGGAGGAAGAGGAGGAAGAGGAGGGGGAAGGGAGGGCGAGGAGGAAGAGGAGGGGGAGGAGGAAGAGGAGGGGGAAGAGGAGGGGGAAGGGGAGGGGGAGGGGGTGGGTGAGGAGGGGGAGGAGGGGGAAGGGAGGGGGAGAGGAGGAAGAGGAGGGGGAGAGGAGGAAGAGGAGGGGGAAGGGAGGGGGAGAGGAGGAAGAGGAGGGGGAAGGGAGGGGGAGAGGAGGAAGAGGAGGGGGAAGGGAGGGGGAGAGGAGGAGAGGAGAGGGAGGGGGAAGGGGAGGGGGAGAGGGAGGAAGAGGAGGAGGAGGAGAAGGAGGAGGGAGGAGGGGGGAGGGGGGGGGGAGGGAGGGGGGAGGGAGAGGGGGAGGGAGAGGGGAAGGGAGGGGGAGAGGGAGGGAGGGAGGGAGAGAAGAGGGACAAAGAAGGGAGGGGGGAGGAGAGGGGAAGAGGAGGGGGGGGAGGGGAGGGGGAGGGAGGAGGGGAGGGGGAGGGGGAGGGGGGGAGGGAGGGGGAGAGGGGAGGAGGGAGGAGGGAGAGAGAGAGGGAGAGAGGGAGAGGAAGGGGGAGAGGGAGAGGGAGGGGGAAGGGGAGGGGGAGAGGGAGAGGGAGAGGGGGAGGGGGAAGGAGGGGGGGAGAGAGAAGGAGGGAGGGGGGAGGAGAGGAGGAAGAGGAGGGGGAAGGGAGGGGGAGAGGAGGGGGAAGGGAGGGGGAGGAGGAAGGGGAGAGAAAGGGAAGAAGCGGAGGAGAAGGAAATGAGAGGATAAGAAGAAGGGAGGGAGGGAAGAGGGGGTGGGGGAGGGGAAGGTGGGAATAGAAAGCAAGAGAAGGAGGAGGAGGAAGAGGAAGAGAAGGCTAGAGGGAGAAGTGGGATAAGGGGAGGAGGAGAAAGCTGGCTAGGGAAAAAGAAGAAGAAGAAGAAAAAAAAAAAAGATGAAGAAAGAAGGGAGGAGGGAGAAGGAGAAGAGGAAGAAAATGAAGTAAAGGGAAAAGGGAGATGAAAGAAGAGTGAGAAAGAGAGAGGAGGGAGGGTTGAGAAGACGGAAGTTATGAATAAGCAAAGCCAGAGAGTCAGGATCAGACCAAAAGACATTCACAAAAGCACCTTTCAAATGTCTTTTATTTTGTGATCTTTTGACGCCGAGGAAAATGTGAAGAGGATGTCCAAACGATGTCGTAATTTTTTTTACCCCTCTCTCCTTTATCTATTTATCTATGTATTTATTCGTCTGTTTATTCATTCACTTATTTATTCAGTTATGCATTTGTTTATTTCATTTACTCGTTTATTTGTTTATTCATACTTATAAAGACAGAATTTATTATAATTTTATTATCAATTTTTTTTATTAATATCATATTTATCATCATCATTATTATAATTATTATAATTATCATTATTAGTGTCATTATCATTATTATTGTCATTAATATATGTTTCTAATTATTATTGTCATTAAATATATATATATATATATATATATATGTATGTATGTATATTGACAAACCAATTTTCCCCCCACAGTGAACAGCGAGGCAAATACACGGCGTATTGCCATGGTGGAGTCCTGTTTTGGGACATCCGGTCAACCGCTAAATGTACCTGGTCGCGTGTTGGTAGGGGAGGGCGTTCTAACAAAGATGTGCAGAAAGAAGCCCAAACCAAGGCAGTTTTTCCTCTTCAATGACATCTTGGTATATGGAAATATTGTGCTCAATAANTCTTTCTCTCTCTCTCACTCCCCTTCTCTGTCTATCTCCTCCTTCCATCCCCCACCCACCACCCTTTCTGTGTGTGTGTGAATGTGTACGCGTGTGTGTGTACGTACTTATAAAGGTATATACAAATACAACATGATCAAATGTTCACACCAGTTACACTGTAAGCTTACCTTTAAACAACTTTTCAATGTACGAAGGGGGGTTGGTGGGTGCCGGGGTGGGGGGGTCCGTCTCTGTGGGCAAGAAGAAGAAACACGAGTATGAGATGTTTTGTACATACACAGAGAGCGGCTGAGGGAGAGTGAACACTGAAGAAGGAAGTGGAAGAAAATTTGACTAAGAGAGAGGATTGATGAATAGATATATGTGAGTATGAATGTGTGTGTATCATACACACACACATATATATACATATAAATATATATATATATATATATATATGTATTTATATATATTTATATATACATATATACATACATACATACACACACACACACACACACACACACACAGAAAAGAGGGAAATAGATAGGGAAATAAATAAGCAAATAGAACAATAGCTCGATAGCTAAATAGAGAGATAGCTAGATACCTAGATAGATAAGTGGATACATGGAGGAAAAAAATAGACACACAAAAAAGATACAGAAATCCATAGATACATAAATATATGGAACGATATAGATAGACTGGACTCCATATCAACCAATGACACAACAAAATTTAGTGATTTTTTTTTTGTCATTGGTAATTCACTTTATTGCCATCATAAATTTGAGTAAATGGATTGTCTACTAAATCTGGAATAGCAAAGAAAAGTACTAGGATCTGTCAGCAGTCATCATATATCACATAACACACATCAATAATCAGGTCTCCAAGATAAGACGTTTGCAAACTTCGTTGATAGGATATTATAAAAAAAAAAAAACTTATACGATCTCTGATCAATCTATTAATATTGAATAAATAAAACAATCTTTTAGATGTGTAAGTACAATTTATGGGATGCTCTAGTTATATTCTATTTGCCAGATTAAATATAGTTTTGTTTATTTTATATAACAAGGGGATGGACGACAAAGAGGAAGGAAGAACAGGAAGTTTAAAGCAAATGGAAGAGAGAAGTGAAGAGTGAATAGAATGCGAGAGAGAGAGAGAGAGAGAGAGAGAGAGAGAGAGAGAGAGAGAGAGAGAGAGAGAGAGAGAGAGAGAGAGAGATTAAAGGGAGAATAGTGAAAAAGAAAGAATTATGAGAGAAATTAATAAACAAAGAGAGAAATAAAAATGAAGAAAAAGCGAGAGAGAGAGAGAGAGAGAAAGAGAGAGAGAGAGAGAGAGAGAGAGAGAGAAGAGAGAGAGAGAGAGAGAGAGAGAGAGAGAGAGAGAGAGAGAGAGAGAAAGAGAGAGAGAGAAACAAAGAAAAAATGATAATACAGTAAACAACAGTAGGCAGAAAAAAGACAAACCAACAGAAAGATAAAGAAAGATAACACCACAAAACAAAACAACACAAACACACAAACAGAATACACAATACACAAAACTCAATAGACAATTCCTAAAGATATGTGAAACAGGGGTACGATTCCGTAGACTTAAGTTCGACTGTTATCAAGACCACTTAATCTTGTTATCAAAAATAGACAATCATTAATTGTAAGAAAAGAGTCTCTGAAAGAAGTGATTCGTTTCAGAACTAAAAAGTATTAATGACGATAATAACGATAGTCGTTAATAATAATAATAATTGTAGTAATGGTGAGGATGATAATGGTAGCATTGATAAAAAGAACCAATGCCATTAGCGGTATGATGAAAATGAAACTCCTTAAAGGAAATCGAGATGGATTGTATATTGCTATATATTACTGTTTCTTTTTTATTATTATTATACCTCATTATTATCATTATTGTCACTATTCTTATTTTAATTGTTATTATCATCTTCATTATTACTATTATTATTTTGTGTATTGTTATCACTTTTATTGTTATTTTTATTATTATCCTTATCATCATCATTATTATTATTATAACTACCATTACTCTCATTATCATTATTCTCATCATTATTATCGACATCATCATCATTATCATCTTTATCAATATCAATATATCTACCATTATTATATAATTATTGCAGTTTATAATCATGATGAATATTGATATTGATATCATATCACCATTCCCTATGGCATTATCATTATCATCATCATTATTATCATTGTAATCATCATCATTAATATAATTGTTATTGCTATTGTTATAGTGATTTTTATTATGATTATAAATATCATTGTGATAATTATTATGATTACTATCATTTTTATCATTATCTATGTTGTTACTATAATCATCATTATCATGACTACTTACTTCTCTCATTTAATTCATGATCTTAATCCTCATCATTGCTATCGCTACTAATGATACTGACAATGTTTGATAATTATAATCTTATTATCTTACTCATTGATATTCATGTTGTTATCTTTGTTATCCTCATTGTCATAAGTAGATATTTACCGATTATTTGATTGTATCAACGGCGAGATAAACCTAATTCCAAATTCGGAAGAATTTAGATACG
>BOPN01000832.1:303215-305715 GCA_017312705.2 Penaeus japonicus | reverse complement strand
GGTCATAGATTTGAGATCTGACACTGTTGACACACAAAAAATAAGACACCAAAAGGCTTAAAAAAAGAAGAAGAAGAAAAAAAAGGACACAAGAAAAGGCAATAAAGTCTCCCCTTCAGAGCTACTTTTCAAGTAGAAAGAGGGACTACGACCCTCCTTCTCAGCCTCACTCACGCGAGCCGCCCCGGGGGGAATTCTCATCAGATATTCATTGGCAAAATACTGTCTTCGCGCAAACGACTCAGGCCAGGTTTAAGGGGGCCACTGTGCGAGATTCCGTTGCGGGTTATACCGTTGTGTGATTTACTGTTGAGCGGGAGGACGTTGTGCGAGGTGCCGTTTGTGAGTACCGTCGTGTGAGAGGTTGTTGTGCGAGATGCCGTTGTGTAAGATCCGTTGTGTGACTTACTGTTGTGTAGGATGACGTTGTGTGACCTACCGTTGTGTGAGATTCATTGTGTAAGATGTCGTTGTATAGGATGACTTTATTTGAAATACCGTTGCGAGAGATACCGTTTATGAGATGTCACTGTGTGAGATTCCGTTTGTGAGATGCTGGTGTTTGTAATACCGTTGTGTGAGATATCGTTTGTAGATGGCATTGTAATGCCTTTATGTGAGACCGTTTGAGAGATGCCGTTACTTAAGATGCCGTTGTGAGATTCCTCTGTCTCTCTACCTTTCTCTCTCTCTCTCACTCTCTCTCTCTCTCTCTCTCTCTCCCTCTCTTTCTCTCTCTCTCTCTCTCTACCCCCCCCTCTCTCTCTCTCTTTCTCTCTCTCTACCTCTCTCTCTCTCTCTCTCTCTCTCTCTCTCTCTCTCTTTCTCTCTATCTAAATTGCGGCTAAAGTATGTATTGCAAGTTTGATGGCAATTAACATTTTTGAGTAGTTGATTAGTATTGAATGAAGCTCCGGGAATCCGTTGCATCTGGAGGAAATGCTACGGCGGGAATCAGGAATGGGCTCACTCTGGAGATTGAGAATGGGTTAAAAAGCTAAAGACTGAGAATGGGTTAAAAAGCTAAAGACTGAGAATGGGTTAAAAAGCTAAAGACTGTGAATGGGTTAAGAAGCTAAAGACTGAGAATGGGTTAAAATTTTGACATTAGGAATGGGTATACCCTGAAATACTGGAATGGAAACATATCTGAGGAATTAAGAGTACAACATATTACAGTAATCGGCAACGTGACATACATGTCTACTCAAGCGTACCTTACATGGATTAGGGAACAAATGTTTAGAAAGCCAGGAATGCATTCAACGTTAAGGAATGGGACATAACGGTAAATCGAAGATATAAAATCAGCGAGAGTCAAGCCGGGGTTCTACTGGCTTCGTCTGAATCTGGCAGCAATCTTAAGCCCTTATTGCCAGGTCTGGGTGTACTAGCTAGGGTACTTGGGCAGTAGGACCTATCCTGTTCTTTGCTCAGATTTTGCAATGTTTTCGTGGCTCATGAAGATCTGTGGTTTATGTTCGTCTTAAAAAATAAGATAAATGCAAGCAAATCAATCTTAAAAATGTTTAGAAATCATCGTAGATACACCAGGCTCTTGAAGTGTAATTAGTGGTAACATGTATAGTGCTAAGAAACCTAACCTGACTTAGAATTACCGCAAGGCATTAACTATAAACCTGAATTGGAAGCGTGTTGCACCAGAAAATATATCCAAAATGAGATATATACATACACACACAATCGAAGCTGTGATAAGAAACGATGTGCCGACAGTCGTAAACATGATATACAAAGGGGGGTCACAGAGTCACGGATATATCAACAAGGAATCCCAGTGTTTATATGTCTTCCTGTAACCTTGAGTATCCTTGGATGTACTTTCTTGCTGTCTCTCTCTCGAATGATCGAATTTCTTACCACACGTGTGTTTGTTTACTCACTCGCGTATGTCGGCTGGTTTATTAAAAGGATTTCCCTTGTACATCATCCTTCACGTTTTTTAATCGACGGGCTTCACTGGGCGGGAGAAGTTAGTGGCTTGTTAGAGGTAGAAAAAAAAAGTTTAGGGTTTCATTCATTTTTTTTATGGTATGGAGCCTTTTAATCTATATAATTCCACCTGATTTTGGATTAATAGTGTGGATCACATATGTCAGAATTAATTAAGTATTTTGGATGAAAACTCGGGGGACGAATAAAAACTTCCCTTCTCCTACCCCCCTTCCCTCCCTCCCTCGACCATCCCACTCTCCTCGTCTCTAGCACGTGGAAAATCACCTTTACAATCATGAAGCATAAGTGTGCTTCATTTTGCTTCACATGGTCTTTTTTTTCGTTCCTTTGCTTTCTCTTGATTTTTTTTTTCATTTGCTTTCTCACGTTGAAATTCTGCATCTGTGTTCGTTCACTCTTTTCTATATTTTTAACTGATTATATGTTTTGTTGTTTTTAATACCGATGAAACTGGATATAGTACTTTCACGTCTGTATGAACGTTTGTATAACATATGTATATGCCTATAAGCGTACGCATACG
>BOPN01000832.1:255715-263215 GCA_017312705.2 Penaeus japonicus | reverse complement strand
GTGTGCATCTGATGAGAACTAGTTTGCTTCGTTCCATCTATTTCTCCTTCGTTCATTTTAGCCGATTATGGCACGCTGGTCTGGTCACGTCAGTTCCATGTGTATTACAGAACTCGCGGTCCAGGTGATAGTGGCGGGGAAAGGAAGGAGAGGATATGGGTTTAGAAGAAAGAGGAAGATAAGGAGAAAAAACGAAGAACAAAGGTGATGATAACAAAAGTTAAGAAAAGTAAAGACCAAGGAGAGAAAGGGAGAGAAAAAATGAGTAATACAAGAGAAAGGAAGAAAAAAAGACGAAGAAAAAGAAAGAAGTAGATATAAAGCAGAGAAAGGAATAGAAGAAGAATGGAAACTAAAATGAGTCTATCTTATTTTGTCTTCAAGTGCGATCATCAAATCGCCTAATTCCGCAACATTAAGCTTCACCCAAACGTAATTTTAGCCAATGTTATAACAGAAAGATTTTAAACTAGCAAGTAAAGTCGTGTCCGAGGTCATTCGATCAAGGGTATTGCGTCATCGTAAGGTCGAGGGGATGACCTCGTTGACCTGTTTCTCTCTCGGGGGTTTGTTTATCACTTCGATGTCCAATAACGAGCGCTTGAGATCGTTCAGTTTGGTCTTAAGGATAGTGATAAGGTATTTAGACTGTTAAATTTAATCTCAGGGCTGATAGAAAGGTATTAAGACTGCTAAATGACGATACGGCATGAAGACGGTACTCTGGTCTTATTTCCTGGTGTAAGCGGTTGGTATTTTGTAAATGGATTATGATGCTTGTACAGTTTATGTTTAGAGATACGATTCTTTTTGGATATTGCAAATACGAGTTTTGTTACTATGTGTGTTCTTAACTAGCTGTAATCTTCTTAGATTATATGTTTTCATTGTTATTCACTCAAATCATCACGGATGCTATATTACTGCTTGACGAAGGTTATCAAGGATAAGGAAAGACTTTCAGAATTCAAAATTGGTCTTTTAATGTGTTACTCTCTCATCACCTTAGTCATATTGGTAAGTATAAATAAAAGTACAGTAACATAACTTGATGGAAGGAACTTAACAACTTACACTAACTTAGGTTGTAATGGCAGATGTGGTTTCCATGAGGTAGAAAACAAATATGTTCTATTCATACGTCACACTTTTTATAGTTTTACCTTTACTTTGTGAGACTTTGCTGCACCACATTGTCAGGGTCAATTCTGTGGTGTTGTTTTTATTTATCTATTATTTTTTAACTGCAAGAAAAGTTAGTAGATTCCATAATTTGCACTTATGCCTAGATTAACAGTGAGAGAAAGGGCTAGTTAGCAGATTTGCAAATACATTTCGAAGACTTTTCCTTGGCGTTCTTTTTTTATTTTTATTTTTTTATGTTTATTCTTTAGAAAAGTTTTACGCGAATAGAAATCGTCCAGACTCCGAAGAAGTCATGCGTGACAAGGTAAAAAAAAACACGAAAAAACAGTAAGGTCACCAAACAGACAAGAAAGAATGCCTGTCTTTCCAAAAGAGTGTTTTTTATAAGGCAAAATTCCAGCAGTGCCCTCGCCTAAGACCTACGAATTATCATTTAGTATTTTACCAGCACTCACTTTTTGGCAACTGCGCGTGCTTATATTTCACAAACAACACATTGATAGTATATACGCCACTTATATGTACTATATATTTTCAGAATAACACATTGACAATACATATGCGGCACTTATATGCACGATATGTTTTCAGGGGAACACTTTCGTGTACCACTTGTCTGTGGTTACATGTACCACTTGTATGTACTTATGTGTACCACTTGTGTGTACTTTTACGTACCAGCATTGTCGCTTGAGTTTCTTCACATCATTAGATTCTCCTAGTTCTTTTGAGTTTGTTGAACAAAAATCATAATTCCATTTATTTCCTTCCAGTGTTGTAATCAAATGGAAATCGTGATAATGATAATGAGGGTAATGATGATTATTATGCAAATAAAGGGGTAATAAGGGAGGCTGATTATGGTAATATTGGAAGTTGCGAATTTATTTCACTGAAAAAGAATTTCCCATTTGCAAAGGATGAAGGGATAGCCAGAGGATGGACAAAAGACGCGAATCCACTTTGTGTCCAGGAAAGTGATATGCTCTTGCGGTTATCCAATTTCGGATGGATATGACCGGTGGTCGAGTGCGGGCGTGTGTATGGATACGTGTGCGTGTGCATGTGAGTATAGATGTGCGTGTATGTGTGTGTGTGTGTGTGTGTGTGTGTGTGTGTGTGTGTATGACTGTACGTGCATATGTGTGTCCGTATATGTACGAGCGTGCGATTATGTGATGAAATTATCGAGGAAATTACAAGCGTTAATCCTGGTCTGCGCGATTACTTCCGCCAGATATATAGACGGCGCGATGCGTCAGGATGATCTCAATTCACCCGAACTTAAAGCCGACATGTGTCTTTTTTTCTCACTTTCTTTCATAAGCGCTGAGAACTGGCCAAGTTTCTTACGCACGTGATGATGGTGATGATAGAGGAAAGGCCCCTTGAATAGCGGCGGGATGAAAGCCAAAACGGCACTCCTTTCACTGGACGAGATTGAGAGACGGGGGCGCTTGCTGTTCATCTCATGCGAAAAACAAAGAAACAAATGTGTCAGTGTGTTCCGCGAGCATACACACACACACACATACAGACACAACTCCCCCCCCCCCTCTCTCACATACACACAAACGCACACCACCCTCACACCCTCATCCCCACCCACCCACACACACACACACACACACACACCCACCCACCCACCCACCCACACACACACACACACACACACACACACACACACAATCACCCACACAATCACCCACACAAACACACACCAACCTCACACCCTCATTCCAACCCCCATCCCCACCTACACACCCCTACAAGCACAACCCCCACCCCCATAGACACAAAGATAAAGAATCGGAAAAGGAAAAGAAAGGGAGCTTTTCCAGGTCGGGACGCGGAGTGGAGAGACAAATAAGCTTGTTAGGACTAAACAATATTTCTCCCGGACTAAATCTCTCTGTATCCTCTTTCGCACAAAATCTCTTGAAAAGTTCGTATAGGGAAGATTTTTTTTTTCTTTTCTTGTGTTTTCTCCCCAATTGCTCTTGTTTTTCTTTTTCTTTTGTTTTAAGCCTTATTGTGTTTTTTTTTCATTTTCTTTTGATTTTTTTTTTCACCGATTCCCTTTTTTTATCATTATTATTATTTTTTTTTATTATATGTTTTCTTCTTTGAATCTTCCTCGTTTTCCTTCATTATATTTTCATGTTTCTCGTTTATTTCTTCTTATTGCATATTTTTCTCATTTCATTTTTTTACTATCTTCCCATTGTAAAGATGGCTACGCTGATAATGATAATATTATCAATATCATTATCATTACCATTACCTTTATCATCATCATTATTGTTGTCATTATTAATATCATTGTTATTATCATCATTATTATTATTACTGTTATTGTCATCATTATTATCATTACTTTCATTATCATTATTATTGTTATTTTATCATTATTATTATAACTATTATTATCATTATCATCATCATCATTATCACCATTATCTTCATCATCTTCATCATCATCATCATCTTTATTATCATCCTCCTCATTATTATTATTACATTATCATTATCAATAATTATAATTATTATAATGATAATGATGAAAATGTTTATATAAAAAATGACAATGATAATAATAAAGATGATGGTAATGATATTAATAGTAATAATTATGATGATAATAATACTAGTAATAATGATAAAGATGATAATAATAATGATAATAATAATAATGATGAGAGTAAAAATAATGATAGTATTGATGATAATAAGGATAATGATGATGTTAATAATAATAATGATAATGATAATAATAATAGTATTATTAATAATAATAATGATAAGGATAATGATTATTGTAATGACCATGATAATATACTACTACAGTTACTAATACAAACAACAATTATGACAATCATAACAACGATAATGACAATAAGAAGAAGCATCTGATTATCTCCAGCCTCTGTTTGAATTGCCCCCAAAACTATCACATTAATGCATCTTGCTCTATTTATGAACAGGATTACTACGCGAAATAATTTAAAAGGTCTTCCAGTTGGGGGAAGGGCATTTACATCAACAAAAATGGCGGCGATCACACGATTCTGGGTTGATTTTGTATGAACTGGGACAGGGTGGGGGTGGGGGGGGGGTGTTTGGAGGGAGAGGGGGGAGCGAAGAAAGGAAAGAAGGGGGGGAAGAGATGAGGACGAAGGGTGCAATGGTAGGAATTAGAGAGAGAGAGAGGGAGGGAGAGAGAGAGAGAGAGAGAGAGAGAGAGAGAGAGAGAGAGAGAGAGAGAGAGAGAGAGAGAGAGAGAGAGAGAGAGAGAGACTGACTGATTGAAAGATATCCAGCCAAGGATCGAGAGAAAAAGAATCATAGAGGGTGAGGCAACGACCCCCCCCCCCCCACCACCACCACCATCATTTGCGACAAGAATCCTTCTCTCACCACACACGTCACGGAGAGGAGAGCTCGAGAAGTCATCGGGATGTCGCAGGATTAATAGGTTTTGGAAAATTGCCGATAATGACTCGCTGGAAATCGTTAATGACTTGTGTTTCCGTCCTCCCCTTTCTTCCTTTTTTTCTTTTTCCCTTCGCCCCATCCGGAGAGAAGGAAGAAGGAAGAAGTGGACGTAGGGCAAAAGGTGAAAGAGGGAGAAACACAGTAAGGAGGATTAAAGAGGGAAGGAGAGAGTATAGAGATAGAAAGGTATAGGAAGAAGTCTGGGAGATGGGAGAGGGAAATGCAGTGAGGGAGAGGAAAAGGGTGAGAGGAGAGGGAGAGGGAAAGGGAGAGAGAGAGAGGAAGAGAAAGAGAAAGGAATAGAAAAAAAGAAAAAAAATGAAGGGAACGCAAGTGGTAAATGATACGAAATGACCGCTCGTGTGAAGCGAGAGAGCAATGAATGAGGCAACGGGCCGGCAAAAGAACGCAAAACAGAGGGGGAGGGGGTACATTTACAAACGTGCAACAAAATGCAACTAATTGAAGACTTGAAGGCTCGCAGGCACCCGTGAAGGATCAATAAACGTCCCAGAAATGACATCAATGATAACGATGACTATGCGAATAGGAGTAGGAAAATAGCCATTAGCTGAGGGAGACTAGCAATTAGTAGTTCACGTATGGATAATTACACTCCGAAAAGGCTCAATTAGTTAGGTGAAAGGGAACAAATTATAGTGAATGAATGATGATAATTTCCACTCGGTGATAGATGTGACGAAGATATAACCTTAGTTCTGGGTTCATTGAAGAAGCGGCCAACTAAAGGTAGTCCTTGCAGTTGTTTCTGGACTGAACCATAATCACTGCGACGTAATAATAATTGTAAAAGAAAAAAACATTCTCAAGAAGGTGTTTGATCACAACTACCTAGTCATCCACAAAAATAAATAACTGATTCTCTCTCAGAGTAGAACTTCAGAGACTTTTCCAATTGATTTCATGACTGTTTATTAGTCTCTATTAAGGAAAATGATAAGAGACTAAGTGAATGTAAAAAATGAAAGGAAAAAATGGAGGAAGAAAAAAAAAACGCAACTAAAACCGGATGCTTTTCTAGACAGCTGCAGGGAACAGTTGATGGAACATTCGAGTAACTCGTGGGAGTTCTGTGGTCTCCCGATATAGCCAATGATATCCCCACGTGACCATAGGGAGAGCTGACGAGTTTGCACCTACAGAGATGCACCAAATATATATATATATATATATATATATATATATATATATATATATATATATATATATATATATATATAAACAGAGGTTCTGCGTGTATCTGGTGGGCTCTGACTGCGTCTTCGAAGTAGCTGCAGGGAGCCCGAGTCCCGGGGGAGATGCTTCTCAGGAGGAATTTATCGCGCGCCGTCAGTGCCTCTGGAGATAGTTAAGGGCCGCTCCGAGCGCCCAGCCCAGCCGAAAGCCCTGGATCTTGTCGCACACCTGAAGGAAAAAAAATCAATTGAAGGAGAAAGTAACAGTTGAGTGCAAGCGATTTAAGCTAGAAATGATACCAGGAAAGTGTCATTTTACTCGGTTATACTCTACGGGGACTCCTTTCCGCATTTCGAATACAAAAAGTCAACAGAAGAAGCTAAGTATAGAATTTACAGAACACTTGTACGTTATATGTACGTTAAGTTACAGCTTTTTGGACCACCTGGCATGAGGTACGCAAAGTTTTGTAACAAGTTCATATCATCTGACGCACAAGCACATATACCTATATCCTAAATTCGGAATCTAATATTTTATCATAACCATTTATCAAATATATCAATGCCTACTTTCGCCTAATCAGTATACTTAAGTGATAAATCAATAGATGAAGGAATATGTCATTATGACCAAACACGAAATGTATCAAATTTTGCCTACGCGTTTGCATTTAGTCAGGGTGGTAAATAAAGGACTAAAAAAAAGAGAAAAAAAGCCAGTGCAATTAGTCTGAGCAGTACAATATATCAATGGGTCCACTCAACCAAATTAAATTCTTGCAAGTTGTCCACCCTTATATAGGGGAATAAAACTACGAGAAATTGTGAGTCAAATAAAGGCGCAGTTTCCATTATATCTTCTATCCCTTGAGTGATACATCACCAAACTGTAAAATAATGGTTATTTGAGGTTGCAACATCAGCGAAGAGCTGTTTTTCATTTAGGAAAATTATCTGCCGCGATTAGGCCCTGGTAATTTGTATCAAAATCAGTGACCAATGCGGATTTTTTTTTTTTTTTTTTTTTTTTTTTTTCTCTCTCTCCCCCCTCTCTCTTTCTCTCTCCTCTCTCTCTCTCTCTCTCTCTCTCTCTCTCTCTCTCTCTCTCTCTCTCTCTCTCTCTCTCACACACACACACACACACACACACACACACACACACACACACACACACACACACACACACACACACACACATACTTGTTTATGTGAGATGTTTCAAGCATTCAGTGATGTTTATAGACTGGAATATATAATTTTTTCGTGTTTGCTGAACACAATAACTTTGATATTTGAATCACAATTACAGAGAGAGAGAGAGTTAGAAACATATAGATAGATAGATAGATAGATAGATTTTATTTATACACACTATAACAATAAAGAAATGTGCTGTGATCACCTTATTTCAAATCTTTCCCGCTCCGAAAAGCCTGTAAATTCTTGAGGTTCAGGGAAGAAAGTTTTCAGCCGTAAAATATATTTTTTTCTCCATAAGCAGATTCATGTGTCAATCACGCTTGTAAACGTAGGTAAACGGAACGGACGGAGGTGTGTATTTTATCTATTCTACTCTTTAAGTATTTTTCTTCTCTTTTTATCGGTTTTTAGTTCTGTCTTTTAACTTCCACTGACAGCTAAGTTCCGTAACTACATAAAA
>BOPN01000832.1:243215-248215 GCA_017312705.2 Penaeus japonicus | reverse complement strand
TAAAAATTATGTCTAAAAAAAAAAAAAAAAAAAAAAAAAATACAAATACAGTTTTGACTTGTACCAATGAAAAATAAACCTGACAAAGAAATTAATGGGATTTAGAACTGGTCGCCTCTACGATATTTGCTACACAATTATGCAAGTTTGCTGTCTTCTGAATGGGAATCCCAGTCAATAAATCGTTAAAGTAATCTCATGTGGTTCCCTTCTCCGTCTTGTATATTTAAAAAGACCTGGCGCTACCCACCTGGACGTAAACAGCCAGTGTTTATGGAACGGAGAGCAGCGGTACGTGATGTTTGGCGCGCCGAAAAGATTTCTCAGTTCCCGCCGCGTCCGCTGCTCCTTCGCATCGCCTTGCTCGGGTTCGTTTCCATCAGCACCCTTTTTTGAGGGATAGGGGAAGCTCCCTGCGCCTTTGCCAAGCTCCCTTTCTTCGCCGATTAGCTTCGTCGGTTCGAGCGACGCGTCCGCCATCGCTCGCCCTTCCCCGCTCCCTCTCACGTGGTCGCAGTCGCGGCTCAGAATGTCGATTCTGCGAAGATCTGTTTCTGCCGGGCTCAGCATGATTTCCTGCTCGGCGGAGAGTTGGGGGATCAGCGTTCCCTGCTTGTGTGTGGCGGCTCTCCTCGGCTGCCGCCTCGCTCGCCTCGCGTCCCTCTGCCTCGCGACTTTGCTCATTTCTGGCGACCCAAGGGCGCTCTGTATCATAGAGTTTCGGGTTAACGTGGATTCTGGCAAGTGCCAGAAGATTCGGCTTAACTTCTCTTCACCTCCAAATAATGCAGCGTAAGGATTTGAGGCAGTTTGTAGCGGGCGCTCCCACAGACTACTGTCGTGGTTTCGAAATGTGTCTGCCAATTCTCGTCTTCTTCTCTCATGATTGATAAATTTCTTGGAGCCCGTCCTGCTTGCGAACAAGAAATCTCGAAGGCGATAGGAGGCAAGGATTTTCCTTCTGGCGCCCCTGACTCCCCTTCTCCGCCCTCCCTCACGCCGAGCATCCCGGTGGCGCAATCGCCGTTGGCGATTGTAGAGGCTGTGGCGATGGCGGTGGCGGCGGCGCGATTCCGACGAGGTTTGTTTGTACGCTGCTGCGCCGAGATCCCCCGCTTCAGCGCCGAGATTCCCATCGCGATTTCCCGCCACTGAGGGATTTGCTGCGTCCCGAGCTGACAGCCTCTCCTGTGGGGGCGGACTGACGCCAATGTTCTCGCCTGGTGGCAGAGGCGTAGGACGTTTTTTAGATTGGCGTTTCCTATTACTCGGAGAGGTAGATCTAGATTGGTTTTTGCCTCTCCTGCGGCTCGGGCCCAGGGCTCCTTTTGTTGAACGCGGGCGGGCGGCGGTGAAGAGGGCTCCAGAGGAAGGGCGCTCCGCCGCGTTTTGTTTGTTGCCGCCACCCTTCGCCTCATCGGGGGGAGAGGCGGCGCTCTCTTGCACCGCGGTTCCATTTTCGACCCGTGAGCGGTTCTTAGAACCCATTTTCCTCTCCCTGTTTGTGTTCAAGGGAGAGATATCACCGGGATTCTCATACTCGTCGCTGGCCATGTTTGCAATCCTTTCTCGGTCAGTTTTCGTTTTTTGTGGATCATCCGGTACACTTGTTGCTCTGTCTGTGGTTGTCATCCCATTTCCCCTGTTCCTGTATTTTCGTCTTTTTCTCGAGTGAGAGACTTTGGGTTTTTTTCTTCGCTTCTTTTTCTTCGTTTTCTCATTTCTCACGTGAGAGTTTTTGTGTTTCTCGGTTTTATCTACGCTACCGCCCTCCTTTTCCTGTTTGTATTGCTTCATTCTCCCTCCGTCGCCTTCTGTGCCATCCTCGTGGATAGCGCTGGAGGCGGACCTGTCGCTTTTGCTATCCAGAGCGTCCGCAGACAGTAAACCTCTTTCAGAGGACGGTGTTTTTCTTGGCCTTGTCTTAGCGCGACCTTTCTCTCCTCTAGAGCGCGTCCTTTTTTTCTCTCTCGGCGAGGATGACGACCGAGACTTCTCAGGCCCGAGGTGAAAGGTGCCTTGAGGTGTTGCGTCATCGCCAAGCCCGTCTGACGCCTCGGCTGATCCTGCATTGGTGATCCTGTGCGATCCGGGCTGATCCGCCCTCGATCCCGGTTCAACGCCTCTAATATCGTCGTTCGATCCGAGATCAACTCTTCGCGAGCTGCCGACTCTCTTTTCATCTTCGGGATTCTGAGTGTCGCCCTTGGCAGGTGTCTGTGCAGGTGTTTCACGGCCGGGAGGACGGGCTTCGTCCCCGCCGTCATTCCGGGATTGTCTTTGGGAGCTTTTTCTTCGCGTCGGTTTCTTTTTGTTCCTGTTGCTCTGCGACCTCCGCTCCGAGTTGGATTTGATGTCCTCGCGTCCCCCCTTCTTGTCATCCTTCCTCCCTCGCGGCGCGATCGTAGTTATTGCCTCTTGATTATCGGGCTCCAATCCCTCCTTGGGGACACGAGCCAAGGACGCACCGCCATCTCCTGAGCTCCTATCCTGATGGATGTTTATCTCCCCTCCTTTGTCTGGCTTCTTCCGCTCCTTCCGCTCTTTATCATCGTGGCCCCGCGTCCCCCTCCGCCCCCCGGACAACACACTTAGGCCTCCGCTTTCTGAATCGCCTAGGCCTTCACCCTCGCGTCCGAGCACCTTTCCCTCCTGCTCACCCCCTCCTGCCTCTTCCTCCTCCCCCTCCCCACTGGCAACACTGTCAGTCTTGCCTGGGACGGCGCTCGTTTCTGTCACTGCACCCACGGTAACTTTCGTTTTTCTCCTGCTGTGAGACCTTTCAAGTGAGTTTTTCATGCCAGGAACAACACTGCTGTTAAAGGTAACAGTCTGATGTCCGTTATTAGTAACGCTAGGTTTACTAGTTTTTATTGACTTTGGTATCGTATCCTCACCTATTCCACTGACCTCTCTCGTTCCATTATGTTTCGATCGGCTAACACTAGATAGACTGCCTTTTGTCTTATTGTGGAATACGTATTTCCTTCTGCCTCGTAGCCTTGGGCCCCCGTGTCCGTCCACCGCTTCACTCTCCGTCTGCTTTCCCACCACAACGTCACTTTGCTCTTCCTGAGTCTTTCCCCTTGCACTCACTCCCTCACTTCGTCCTCCCCCTCCTCCTCCTGTTCCCGCTCCCTTCTCCTTCCCTCGTCCCTTTTCCTCCTGGGCTTTCTTCTGCTTCTTCCTCTCCTCGATGGCCTTCCGTATGTGCTCCGGGGGACCGTCCAGGGGCACTGTGACCCGCAGCGTCCCCCCGCCCAGCTCGGCCACGGCGAACGGCGACGTGTGGTTCTCGTAGAGGCGGCCTGGGACGGGCGAGAGAAAGAGAGGGTTAAGGGGTACGACAGGTACGGGTCCTTTGTAGTGGTTAATAAAGGTTCATTCCTCTTCCTTCTGCTCTCCCATTGACTCTCTCGCGCCTCTCTTTTTCTTACACCTCTCTCTCTCTCTCTCTCTCTCTCTCTCTCTCTCTCTCTCTCTCTCTCTCTCTCTCTCTCTCTCTTTCTCTCTTTCTCTCTCTCTCTCTCTCTCTCTCACTTTTACTCACGTACACCCACCCACACGCCAAACCTAAAAGGAGTAAATCTCGAAGAGAACAACCAATCATACTAAAAAGAGAAAGGGGAGAAGAAATCGCAAGGAAGACGATCCCCTCGACGAGCTGGCCCGCCCAAGACACCCTCATTCGGAAAGGCCTGCGTGACCTACTCAAGTAAACGTTGAAAGGGATATTTGAGCATGCCTTTTCCATCCCGCTTCCTTCCGGCGTGATCCCGGAAGCCCACAAGCAGCCTCAGACTCATATGAAGATGGACGTTCCGTGGCAAACAGGACGATAACGATGGATTTTCCAAAGATGTCTTTTAGGGTTTGGTGGGTGGTGAGGGAGAAGGGAAGAGAGGAAAATGAAGGAGGGTGAAGAGTTGAGAATGAGGAGTAAGAGGAAGAAGAATAAGAAGAAAACGTAGAGGTGAAAGAGGAAGATGTGGAGGGCGAGGGGACGGGGAGGGGGAGGGGGAGGGGAAGAGCAAGGGGGAGGGAAGAGCAAAAGGAAGGAGAATGGGGAGGGGGAGAAATGGAGGAAGAGGAGGAATAGGAAGAGGGGGAGGAAGAAGAAGGGGGAGGCGGAGATGGAAAAGGTGAAGGAAGATAAGGAGGAGGAGGAAGAAGAGTAGGAATAATAGAAGGACTAATAATAAGAGTAGGAGGAGGAGGAGGAGAAGAAGGAGAAAAAGAAGAAAAAGAAGAACTGGACGAGGGGGAAGAGGGGGGGAAGGAAGAGGATAGGAGGGGCAAGTAGGAATCAGGAGGAAGGTCCAAATATAAGTAACATAAGAAGGAAACAACAGGAGGGACAAACGGTAAATGCAGAAGAGTAAACAGAAAATGAAAGTGAAAGAAAAATGGGGGAGAGATGCAAAATAGAAAAAGAAATAAAAGGCATCAGAAATAACAGACAGAGAAAGAGAGGAAGAGGAAGAGCGTACTGGAGTTGAAAAACGGGATACTTGTTGACCCACGTACAAAAGATCAGACATACAGGAATGGGAAAGAACTAGATAAACGCGTGTGAAGCGAAAATAAAGATAGATGGAAAGATAAAGATATGATTAAGACGGGTGCACAGGAGTGGAATAAAATGGAAAATACCTATAATGGAATGAGGGAAGATCGGGTAAACATGTGTTTAAGAAAAAAGAATGAAAGAAAGAGATATACACGTATGTAAGGTAACAGAATAACACATAGTAAACGTGAGTAATACGATGAAAAAAAACGGACGAATACGTAATGGAATATTGGCAATAAAGAAAATGGAAAAAGGATAAACATTTATGGTGGAATGGGAAAATACCGGATAAACACATGTGTAATGGCGACGCAGCAAAGGCGTGCCATCAAAAAGTGTGTGTGTATTTGTACTCGAATTCTGACGATGTTTCCTTTTACGGTAATTCCTTCTGTGAGGAATATCTGTCAATATTTGATACGACCCT
>BOPN01000832.1:230715-233215 GCA_017312705.2 Penaeus japonicus | reverse complement strand
CAGTACCATTGGTATGCGACACTTTTTGACACACTTTCGTGGAAGATTAATGACACTTCGGACTTTGGTATGAAAGCGTGTGCTCTTAATGCCTCTCGGTTTCTGTTACTGAGTGGAGCTGACGGGCGGAAGTTTCGGCTTACAAAAGGATATTGATGAAAAAAGGATACAGAAAAAATAGAGTAATAAGGGGTGCGCTGGAGCAGAAAGGTGATTTGTTTTTCGCTATATTTTATCTTTATTTATTCATTTATCTATTTCATTTTTTTGGGAGAGGATAATGCGCTTTACCAATATACATTTTTACTTGATTGTTTCCGCTTAAATGGTCAAGTGAATCATTATCTCGAGATTGATTAATTGATTTACTGGTATTGTTTCTGTCATCAGCAGCGCGGGGGTTGTTTTATCTTTTCCATTAATGATGTGAGGTTTAGCTGCATATTTTATGAAGTTGCAAACACGTACTCATTTAGGTTGCATACATACATATACACTAGCACGTGCATACAAACACACCAAATCACACTAATACATATATATTATATTATATTATATTATATTATATTATATTTTATATATATATGTATATATATATATATATATATATATATATATATATATATATATATATATATATATATATACATACACACACACACACACACACACACACAGACATACATCTATATCTATATATGTATATATATATATATATATATATATATATATATACATATATATGTATGTATGTACGTATATGTATATACATATACATAAACATGTAAATAAATGGATAAATAAACATAAGAAACACACACACACACACATACATACATACATATATATATATATATATATATATATATATATATATATATATATATATATATATATATATACATATACATGTGTGTGTGTGTGTAAACATATACCTTAACATATGTAGATAAATATACATATACTCACATATGCACGCAAGAGCAAGCCTGACTCACCTATGCAGCACCTGAGGAAGGAGTAGATGTGCAGGCGCGTGGCCGTGGCGCCGGCGTCGATGACCACCGTGTACACCGGCTGCCACGCCCGCGGATGACCCTCTCCCACGCCCTCACACGGCGAGTCGCGGCGACTGGGCGTGCCTGCAACAGGACTCGTTAGGAGTGAGGTGGAGAGAGTTCTGATTGGCTGTTGGTTTTCCCTGTAATGGCACTGTAGCATGTGTTGTGTGGCGGGTTTACATAGCGGTGTTGGGTTGTCGGTTTGGTGTGGCTTGGCTTGGAGAGGTGAGGGGAGTCACGGTGAAATGTGAAACATGTAATATGAAGAAACGGACGAATTATGAGGGAATAATACGATACCAATGATAATGATAATGATGGCAGATATACCAACTTAAATTCTAAGGGCAGCCCTTCTTCGTAAAACGCAAGACAAGACAAGCCCTTCAATGGTATCAAATCACATCCCCTACGCCCCCCCCCCCCCCCGAAAAAATCGGTGTAGGGTAACTCTTTTCCGTGAACTGATTGACAGACAGCTATTCCAGTTCTGCTCTCTTTCTTTCTCTCTCACTAATCAGCACGATTAAATTAAACGGTTTGTCGCTTCACAATAGATATCCAGTTTCGCCTTCTTCGCGCCCGGAAAGTCTCCCTCTTCTCACGGACGGACGGACGCCGGCTTTTGCGCGGGAAAGGGGGATACGCCGAACAAATGACTAATGGATGGCGTGCGCTCGATGGTATATTGAGCAAGGAAGGATACGCCGCTGGCGGTTGAGAGGAGAAATATGGGAAGGAAGAGGGCGAAGAAGCGGTAGTAATAAGTGGATGATGTCGGGAGAAATATATGACTGTAATACGCACACACACACACATATATGTATGTATATATATGTATATATATATATGTATATATATATATATATATATATATATATATATATATATATATATGTATATAATATAATATACAAGTATGCACACACACGCACACACACACTCATATATGTATATATTTGTATATATATATATATATATATATATATATATATATATATATATATATATATATATATATATATATATATATATATATATATGTATATAATATAATATACAAGTATGCACACGCACACACACACACACACACATATATATATGTATATATATATATATATATATATATATATATATATATATATATATACAATTATCCAAAATCCCCGAACGTCGTGTACGTCATGACGCCCGTCGTCAGGCCAAAGCTCCTACGTCATGTATGTCATGACACCCGTACGCAATGGGTTAATACCTAAATACTTTCTACCTCTCTCCTTCTTCCCCTCTTTTTGTCCCTCCTCCCTCATCTTTTTATTCCTATCTCCCTCTTTCTCTCTCTCTCTCTCTCTCTCCCTTCCCCGCCCACTCAATTTTCCTTTCACACACACTGAATTTCTTGAATATATCCACCCACCCACCTTTCTCCCCCCCTCACC
>BOPN01000832.1:220715-225715 GCA_017312705.2 Penaeus japonicus | reverse complement strand
GTGTATGTGTATGTGTATCTGTGTGCTTATGGATGTGTGTGTGTTGTTTTGGTTGTCACTTTTCCTCAAAATCTAGGTCACCATATCCATCAACCTCACTATCATCCCGCCATCCCTTTACATATATTGTTCTCTTTTTGCCACGTTCCTTCCTTCCTGTTTCCTGTTTAATCATCTTTACTCACTGATCTCTGCGATCTCTCCTTGTAGGAGCTCAAGTTGTGAGCCTCTGCAAGGATATAGTAGATGGTGAGCTTCGGGTATAAAGGTCGTAGCCGAGATGTCTTGATAACGTTTATTTGCTCAACATGCGCAGAAATGATGTTGGAGTGAGGGCTCTGAGGAGGGAGGCGTTACTCATCATAAGCTGTCCCCACGACGAGTCAGTCTCTCTAATACATTGTAACGCTAGTCTGGGAATATTTACGAATCACGTATTTGACATGTGACAACGGGAGGTGAATGATAAATTTTGCATTAGGACATAGACTTTGCGGAGGGAAAAGTACATTACAACAGGATGTGGAGCAGCTAACTTATGTGTGGGTTTGTATACATATGTAAATATATTTATATATATATATATATATATATATATATATATATATATATATATATATATATATATATATATATATGTATATATATATATATATATATATATATATATATATATATATATATATATGTGTGTGTGTGTGTGTGTGTGTGTGTGTGTGTGTGTGTGTGTGTGTGTGTGTGTGTGTGTATGTATATATAAATATATGTGTGTGTGATAGGAAATGTATGTGACAAATAGAGTGACATGTAAGATAATATGATTAATATGAATAAATACATTATACAAAAAAAATCATATTTAGAATAACATAACTATACATATTTCAACAATATTCAGCGAAAATGATGATAATGATAATATATATATGTATATATATATATATATATATATATATATATATATATATATATATATATATATATATATATATTGATAACAATAGCAGACAATAAGTGTAACACCCAGTTACACCAAATTAGCCTAATCATATGCTTTCCTTCCCCCTTTGTTCTCTCTCTATCTCCCTCCCTCTTTTCCTTCCTCTTTCTCTGTCCCATTCTCTCCCTTCCTCTCCTCATCCCTCCCTATCTCCCTTTCTCTCTTTCATTCCCTCTCTCCTTCTCCATTTCCCTCCTTCCCTCTCTTCTCCCCCATTCCCTCTCCCCCTCTCTCCTTCCCTCACTACTTCTCTCCTTTCCCCATTCCTTCCATCAATCCCTCTCCCCTTCCCTCCCTCCCTTCCTCCCTCCCTCCCTCCCTCCCTGCCTCCCTCCCTCCCTCCCTCCCTCCCTCCCTCCCTCCTTCTCTCACTTTGTTTATCCCCCCTCCTCCTCTGTGCCCACTCTTTCTTCGCTTCTCCTGTCTAAAAATAACTCGGATATTTATCGCGTAAATCCCTATATTAGCCCGCCATAAATCTCGGGCAATCCCAGTGCACTTCACCGGGCAATATTTGCAGTGGAGGTGTTGAGGTACAGAGAGGGTGTGGATGGGTGGGTGGGGGTTTACGTAGGGATGAAGGAGGGGGGGGGGTGGGAGTGGGAAAGGAGTAGGAGGGAGGGAGGGGGAGGGTATGATAACATGAGAATTGGGGGTCGGTGTAGTTCGGGGTGGGGGTGGGGTGGGGGGGGAAGGCTTGTGGGGATACTCGAACATTGTAACGTGTAGGCCATATGCGTGTGTGTATGTGCAATTATAATGATAATAATGATGGTAATGATATTGGTAATAATGATGATAATTACAATGATATTGTTAATAATGAGGATAATTACAATGATAATAATAGTATTGATAGTAATGATAATGATGATAATAATGGTAATGGTAGTAATAACTATGATAACGATGATGCTAATAGTAATGATAATAACAATGATAATAACGACAATGTTGATAGTAATATTGATGATGATAATCATAATGAAAATAACAATGGTAATAGTAATGACAAGGATAATAGCTAAGGTAATTATAATGTAGAAGATGATAATGATGATAGTAAAAATATTGATAACAATTACTGGTGATAATGATGACATCAATCACCATGATAATAATCATGAAAATAGTAATGATAACGATAATGATAATGATGACAATAATCAAACTAAAAAGTATTGTTTATGATAAAGCTATCAGTAATGATAGTTATAATAACGATATCTATGGTAGTGATAATGATTATGGTAACAGAAACATGGCAATGGTAATGATAATAATAATTACAGTAGTAATGAAAATAAGAATGAACAAACCAAGGATGAAAATAGAAGAAGAATAACAATGACAATAACTTGATATAGAACTCGATCAGTAAAGAGAGAGAAAGGGGGAAATGTAGCACAGTGTGGTGATAATGATAAATAATGCAAATAGAGATAACAAGAGCCTAAAAAATGTCTTATCGGGAAGGACTGTTATGACGTCATAGTAAAGAATATGGCTAGCAGTATTAAGTAATAAAATCGCTATTTGTCTTTATAAACTTTGTTGATTTATTTTAGGTTTGTTGTCTTATCTACTTTTTAATCATGTGTTGATTAATTCATTTATTTATATATTTTTATTATTTATATCGTTAATTATTTCGTTTCATTTTTACGCACACACGCTAGGAAAATACTGATGTTTATTTTTTAGTTGCAGAAAAAGTCGCAAAAACTTCTTATGTTTTCGCGACCTCATTCTGCAACCCGTCTTGGATTTTTTTTTTCTTGGAAATCAAATACGTGGGAGTTAAATATTTGGAAAACAGTTATGAGAAAAATAATATGTGAATTAAATATTTGTAAGTTCATGGTTTGAAAATTAGCTATCTAGAAATGAGTTATTTGGATTTTTTTTTTTTTTTTTTTTTTAAGTGCTGTAATCAATGATAAATTATAGTTTGGCTGGGTCATGATAGGAAAGCAAAATGCTAGAGAAAAAAGGAAGGAAGAAAACAAATAAAGAAAACCTTTTTTTTTTTTATCAAGAAGACTGAAAATACTTCAGTGTTTATGCATTTGTTAAACACTTACATACGTGGACAAAAGTAAAGAATTAGATATATAAATTAAAGGAATAGAAAATATAAAAAGGATTGGCACAAACATAAAGATAGTATAAAACAGATACAAGTTAAGTTTGATATTTACTGGTTCGACGTGGAAAATACAGTGTACACTGAAGCTGCGATTAAAAAAAATAATAATAAAAATAAAAGGTGAAAATGAAAAGGAAGGAGAGAATGTGTATATAAAGTGGTAAAATGTTCAAAACGAAAATGAATAATGATGTACCTTTTTAAATGACGAGGGGTAGAATGCCCAACATCAAACTAAAATTAGAATCAGAGGGTGAGGATGATCTGGATGAAAGAGGAGAGCTAACCTTCGATCCTGGTGTGCGGCAGCGGGGGCGGCGCTTGGTCAGCAGGGGGCGGCAAGGGCGGCTGGGGGTCCGGCCGCAGCAGCAACAGCAGCAGCAGCAGAAGAAGCAGGTGAGCTAGTAGGAGCACCAGCAGGAGAGAGACCACCCTCCTCTTGCCCCTGGTGCCCGCCACCCGCATGACGGGGGCGTGGCGAGGCAGGGGCAGTGGGCGGGGTTTGTGGCGGCTGCTGGAGTTTGTGTCAGGCGACCATTACGTCATCCCGAACCGTGACGTAGACATAGTCCATTACGTCATCATTGGCCTTCTCCATTACGTCATCAGCGGAAAAGAGGTTCTCACATGCCGCCTCTGAGGGGGGAGGGGAAAGGATTGTCATTTTGATTGCCCTGAGTGTAATGACTTCAGATATACGACGGTGAGATCCGTGGAATTTTGAAAGCATTGATTATTGATATAATTAAGGACGTGAATACCTTGTTTACAGTGAGCATTGATGTCACTCATAATAAGTATTGTGAAAAAATTGTCGGTCAGGTGATATTAACAACATTGATGATAAGAATAAAATCAAAATTATTATAAGCCAACTCTTTTGAATTTTGCACAATTCTGTGGAAAAAAACAAAAACAAATTGGAATCATGCTCTTTCTGATGTATATCACAACATTTTCAAATATCATTCGAAACTTAACATGCCATAAAAAAACTGATTGATGCATGAAATGTTCACCAGAGCACAAAACACATTAGTCATTTTGAAAATGAAAAAAATACTGGTTTAATATTTTAACAAAATGTGTATTACATTAAGCTATACTCGGTCTAACTCTCCATTTATATATTTTGATTTCACGTTAAAGAATGTAAATTAGACCTAACTCCTTGAACAAGTTATTTCATGTAAGAAAATCTACCAGATCTGCATTTTGAAATGAACGCAGAGAACCATCCCCTCTAAAAAAAATTCATCCTGAAATGAAAGGAACCAAAGAGCATCCAGGATTCCCCGTTTTATATAGTCTCCATTCGTTCGAGAAGAATCTAATACTAATATTAAAGCCTCCAGAGTGCCACTCATAAGCATATAGGCCATCAAGAGCCAGGAAGGACGACGGCAGGGGAGTCTTTCACACGTGGGAGGGATGGAAGAAGGAGGAAGAGAAAGAAATGCGGAAGAGGAAAAAAGGCAGGAGAATCTGAAGCCCATGGGAAGATTGGAGGAAGACGAAGCGTAAATTGGACGAAGGTTGGCCGAAGAGGATAAAGCAGAGCAATGGCGGAACGAGGAAGGGGGAAGGGAAGAAGGAGGCGGAAAAGGAGAAATATAGAGAGAATGTATGGAAAAGGCGAGGAAAAAACAAGCTAGGAGAGTCTATAGCACGTGGGAGGACTGACAGAAGGACGAGGAGAAGATTAAACGAAGCCAGGCCGGAGAGGATGTGACAAAGGAATTACGGGACGAGGAAGGAGGGCAGGAAGAGAGAAGAAACTAAATCGGAGATGAAGAAGGAATAGAAAGAGAGGAGAAAAAAAGGAGTCTCTATAGCACATGGGAGGACTGG
>BOPN01000832.1:197500-200000 GCA_017312705.2 Penaeus japonicus | reverse complement strand
TTGTTGTCTTCAAGGTTGGAAGAAAACACGGACCTCCCCGCCCCCCTCCCTTCCTCTTCCTATCCATCCCTCCCTTCCTCTTCCTATCCCTCCCTCCCTTCCCCTCTCTCCCTCTCACGTTCCTTCTTCTCTCCCTCTAATCTCCCTCCCGTCATCACTCTCTACCAATTCCTTCTCTCCTTCACCCCCCACTACCACCCCCCACACCCACTCCTCCTTCTCTACCTCCGCCCTCCCCGTCTCTCCCTTCTCCCCTTCCTCCTTCTCCACCCATTCCCCAACCCCCATCCTTCCTCTTACCTCCGCCCCTTCCCCTCTCGAAAAAAGAAAAAAAAAAAAATGTTGGCATGTTTCCAGTGGTTCACGAGGAAAGCGAAGGGGGAGGGTGAAGGGAGTAAGGGGGGGAGGGGGAAGGGGGGAGGGGGAAAGGGGGGCTAGGAAGGAAGGAGCGGGGAAGGGAGTCGGAGTAGAAGTTACCAGGCATTCTTTTCGAAAATGGAGGGGAGGGGGGATATCGCGTGAGTAGTTGCAATAAGAAATGGATGATGAGAGTGAGGGGGAGGGAGGGGGGAGGGAGGAAGAGAAAGAGAGAAGAAGGGAGGGAGGGAGGGAGGGGGGAGGGAGAAAGGGAGAGAGGGAAAGAGAAAGGAAGGGATGGATAGAAGAAGGGAGGGGAGGAAGGGAAGGAGAGAAGAGAAGAGCTAGATAGGGAGGGAATGAGGGAGAATGGGAAACAGGGAAAGAGAGAGAGAGAGAGAGAGAGAGAGAGAGAGAGAGAGAGAGAGACAGTGAGAGAGAGAGAGAGAGAGAGAGAATGAGAATAAAGTAAAAGAAAGATAAAAAAAAAAAGGGAAATAACCCCCAAATTCCCCCCTCACGTCTTCGGCTGCTGTATACATAGCGTGGAATCGGTTTTATCCCGAACTTAGCGCATGATTTTGAAGAGAGCGAGAATGAGTTTGCTGTTATTTTGTCCCGCGAGGAGGCTGCTTACGTGACCCGCGGCTTTGCATTCCGCGTCGTTATTTCTTCTTGTCGTTATTTTCGTACCTTGTTGCTTATGGTTGTTGCCTTTTTGTGTGTGTTATTGTAGCTATTTCGTTATCTTTGGTTTTTCTTTTTTCAATTATAGTTATTCTGTTTTAGTTATAGTTATTTATTTTTCTTAGTTTTGTTTATTTTACCTATAATTATTTTCGTGCCTTTTTCTTATAATTGTTATCTTTTTTTATTCTAGTTATTTAGTTATCATAGTTAGTCATTTTAGATTATAATCATTTTTTGGTTATAGTTAGTTCTTTTTCTTAGCTTTATTTATTTTTCCCCATAGCTATTTCTTATATTTTTTTCTTAATCTTTTTTTTGTCAGTATAATCTGTTAGTTCGTTCTCTATGGTTACTTTTTTTTTAGTTATCTTATTTTTCTCATAGATATTTTGTACTTATATTCCCTTATGTTTATCCTCCTTGATCATAATGAATGAGAAAAAAATATTGAGAAAGCCTTGCTTTGTTCTTGTAAGGAATGAAGTCGAGAAACATCTGTCCCGAAGACGAGCCACGTGTCTCGTTGAGGCAGAAGTTCCCGGATGAAACCGAAGTTTGACACGGGGGTTTGTATTTGCTGAAATTTGCGGATTTGTGTATGTGCTAGTGTGCTTATATATATGCACACGCATACGCACACGCACACACACACACACACACACACACACACACACACACACACACACACACACACACACACAAACAAACAAACAAACAAACAAACAAACAGACACAAACCAATCAATCAACAAACCCCTAGAAACAAAGAAATAAACACGTCATCGTCTCCATAATATTCTCCACACTCTTTTTTTTTTCCTCCTCCTCAGCCCACTCCGCAACGCATTTACGTGGCGACCTATTAATTAATTCATTAAAACACTCTAAAAGTTTTCCTTCATAATGTGATCATTTCAGCCACAAGTTACCAAGAGGTTTAAGCATTATGTTGTTTAACTTTTGAGTTTAAGGCGCGGGAGTTCGCACGTCGATGCTGGCGTTAGGGGAAAAAATAGGAAATGGAAAAAAGGAAATGAAAAAAAAGGAAAAAAATTATCTTGCATATAGGTGAGATGTATAGATGTTTGTGTGTGTATATATAAATATGTAATCACATACACATACACGAATTCATTTTTGTTGTAAATCTGATTTTTTTCCCTTACTCTCTCGACCGCTTTCTCTTACTTCCCATTGTTATCTCTCTCTCTCTCTCTCTCTCTCTCTCTCTCTCTCTCTCTCTCTCTCTCTCTCTCTATTTATGAGTCCCTCAACCGACCATCAGCTTAACCACCCCTCCACCCATCCCTCAGCCAACCACCAACCCATCACTCATCTTCCCATCACCTCTCATCCATCCATCCATCATCCCTCAACCAACCCATGTATCCAGATAGAGTCCGGCGCCGTAAATTGCTCGCCGGTCCGACGCGAGCCAAGAACTCTAAGAAAA
>BOPN01000832.1:187500-192500 GCA_017312705.2 Penaeus japonicus | reverse complement strand
GTAGGGAAAGAGGGATTAACAGAGAGAGAGAGTGAGTGAGAGAGAGACAGAGAGAGAGAGAGAGAGAGAGAGAGAGAGAGAGAGAGAGAGAGAGAGAGAGAGAGAGAGAGAGAGAGAGAGAGAGAAAGAGAATGAGAGAGAGAGAATGAGAGAGAGAGTGAGAGAGAGAGAGAGAGAGAGAGACGCAGACAGACAGACGGACAGAGTCAGACATAGAGAGAGAGCAAATAGAGAACGAAGAAAAACAAAGCGAAAGGCCAAACGCGAGACCCCACTAACCGGAAAGACAGACACCCACAAAGAGATAAAATCGGAGCTCGGAAGCCTTGACAACGCCACGAGCGAGCGGCATAGCTGGGCTTCCACCTCTGGCCCCTGCGTTTGAGGGCCTCGGGGGCGGCTTAGCGAGGCGGGGCGCGGCGCCACAAGCGGGAGGCAGCGCGAGAGGAGCCCGGGTTAACTGCTGGCAAAACACACATCCCCGCGACGCCTCGCTATGCCCGGCACGCGGCGCCGTGGGGAGTCGCGCTACGGCCATCGCCCGGGCATATGCGTGCCTGGCCTGGGCATACGTGGCGTGGCTGGCACCGCGTTTCTTTTCGCGCGCTATCTCTTTCTCTTTCTCCATCTCTCTTTATTTCCGTTCTGTTCTTCTGTTTCTTTCGCTTTCTTACACACATACACTCTTTCTCTCTCTCTCTCTCTCTCTCTCTCTCTCTCTCTCTCTCTATCTATCTATCTATCTATCTCTATCTCTCTCTCTCTACCTCCCCCCCCCTCTCTCTCTCTCTTTCTCTCTCTCTCTCTTTCTCTCTCTCTCTCACTTCTTTGAATATAGGTATTGATTGGCTTGAGTAAAGGTCATTGTATCTACAGGTAGTGAGAAGTACATGGGAAAGATGTAGGGGAGGACAGTGATAGAAAGAATAAGAAGGAAGAATAGGAGAAAGAGAGAGAGAGAGAGAGAGAGAGAGAGAGAGAGAGAGAGAGAGAGAAAAGACAGAAAGAATCAGACAAAAACAATGAGCCCATAAATAGCTTCACACTTAACCTTTGACCTGTAGATAATGACCTTTTTCGACCGACATGTAATTGGTCATACAAGGTATTTTATCCTAATTACAGTCGTTTAAGCCCAACATTTTCTCTTTTCTCCGCAAATTTAAGTTCAGGCAACATTATGGGTACTTAGTTCTTAAACACGTAATAAGACATATGATACCTGATATTAAAATGGACATTTTGTTTAGTTACTCATATTTAAGGTATAAGAAATTTATGAAGAAACAGACGGGAAGAGAGAAGAGGAAGGAGGAAACGGAGAGGGAGAGGAAAAGGGAGAAGGAGAGGAAGAGAGAGAGAGAGAGACGGAGAGGGAGAGGGAGAGGGAGAGGGAGAGGGAGAGGGAGAGGGAGAGGGAGAGGGAGAGGGAGAGGGAGAGGAAGAGGAAGAGGAAGAGGAAGAGGAAGAGGGAGAAGGAGAGGAAGAGGGAGAGAGAGACGGAATGGGAGAGGAAGAGGGAGATGGAGAGGAAGAGGGAGAGAGAGACGGAGAGGGAGAGGGAGAGTGAGAAAGAGAAGGAGAAGGAAAGGGAAGAGAAAGAGAAGCGTAGGAGTGAGAATGATAGTGTGATATAGAAAGAGATTGAAAATGAGAAGAAAAAAACTCTAAACTCTCTAAGTGCCCTAAACAAAACAAACAAACAAACAAAAGACAAAAACAATAGCAACAACAACATTCCTTTCGCGGTTGTCTTGAAAGAGCCAAGACCACGTACTCCTTCCTTGCAACATGTCAAGAGGCATTCGTCAGTCCCATTGTCTTAAGAAGAGTCCAAGGATCACAGGCCCTCAGACTGTCAGGAGGGGCTTTCGGGAAGGGGAAGACGTAGGGGAAGGAAGGGAAAGGGAAGGGAAAGGAAGGGGAAGGGAAAAGGGAAAGGAGGAGGAAGGCGAAGGTGAAGGGAAGAGGGGAGGGGAAGGGGAGGGCGAAGGTGAAGGTGAAAGGATAGGGGAAGGAGAAGGGGAATACGAAGGCGAAGATGAAGGGAAAAGGAGAGGGGAAGGGGAGGGCGAAGGTGAAGTTAAAAGGGGAGGTGAAAGGACAGGAAGACTTGCGTATCTGATGGAGACAATGAATGGGTGAAGGGAAGAAGGTTGAGAGAGGCTATGGGTCAAGAAAAGGATTATGGGAAAATATGGGTTGAGGACACGAGGAGAAGCTGGAGGAGAGAGAGGGAATTAAGGAGGATCACGGATAAAGGAGAGAAAGAACAACGGTAGAGGGAGGGAGTGGGGGAATTAAGGAGGGTAACTGTTGAAAGAGGGAGGGTATTGTGAAGGGTGAAGGGTGAGGGAGAGACGGAAGGAGGGTAGAACTAGAGACATGTCGAGGGAGAAGGAGGGAGGGATTATTGAAGGTGTGGGAAAGAAAAGGAGAGAGGAAAGGAGCGTAAATGCGAAGGATTGAAGGGAGGGAGGGGGAGAGGGATAGGAAGGAGGAAGGAGAGGAGGAAAGCATAAGTGAAGATGAAGGGAGAGGGGGTGGGTGGGGGAGAAAGGATTGGAGGGAAAAATGATTAAGGGTGAGAGAGGGAGATAAAGGAAAGGGAGAAGGTAGAGTGAGAAGAAAGAAGGGATGGAGGAAGAAAGAAAAATAGGAATGGAGGGAAAGGAAGCGTAAGGAAGGGGGAAGGGTGAGGAAGAGAGGATAGAAGAGAGGAGGGATGGAAGAGAAAGAGAGAAGCAGATATAGAATGAGGAGAGAAAACCGTTGGTAAGAGAGAGGGAGGAGGGTGAGGAAGGGGGGATAGCCAGGAAAAAAAAAGGAAGGGGAAGAGGGGATGAGGGAGGGAGGGAGGGAGGGAGGGAGGGAAGGAGGAAGGGAGGAAGGGGGGGGAGGGGAGAGAAAGGGACAGGCAAGTAATTTACGTTGAATATCAATGACCTGAGATAGTGACGCTGATAAAGTAAGGCGCTCATGTGAGTCTTATTGTAGGGGGCGCTATGTAGGTCACTGTTTTTGTAGGTCCTCGTGTAGACAACTTTGTGTGTGTCTGTGCTGTGTGTGTTTTTGTGTTTGTGTTTATGTGCGCGTGTGTGTGTATGTGTGTGTGTGTGTGTACGTGTGTGTGTGTGTGTGTGTGTGTGTGTGTGTGTGTGTGTGTGTGTGTGTGTGTGTGTGTGTGTGTGTGTGTGTGTGTGTGTATGTATGTATGTGTATGTGTGCGTGTGCGTGTGTGTGTGCAAATATAAAAGAAGAGGTGTAAAGTGCACACGCAGGTGTGTGTACCGGTTTCTGTTCGTGTGCGCGGGTGTGTCTGTATATTTTCTAGGAAACTAAATTTAAAACTTTATCGATGAACTCACGAGATTAGAAGCATAAAAAACCTGATGCAACCCGACCACATAAAAAAAAGAGAATAGGAGAGAGAGGAAGGGAGATGGAGAGAGAGTGGGAGATGGAATGGGAGAGGGAGAGGGAATGGAAGAGAGAGATATATATATATATATATATATATATATATATATATATATATATATATGATAATGATAATGATAATAATAATAACACGAAAGCATGAAAACAAAGATAATACTATTGGTAACAATTAGACCCATAACGAGAACAAGAGCAATTATAATAATGGCAAGAGAAGCATTAGTTGTATAAATCATTATTATTTTCATCGACACTATTATCATTAATGGCCTTATTATCCAAAGAAAAGTGATATTCAGTAGAAAGAAACCGTTTGTTTATAGAGAGAAATTAGTCAATCATTTTTTTATGTAAAGATTTTAAATAATGTTCATTCATTCTCTCTCTCTCTCTCTTTCTCTCTCTCTCTCTCTCTCTCTCTCTCTCTCTCTCTCTCTCCTTCTTCTTTTTCACTACCAACGTTCTCTCTCTCTTTCTCTCTCTCTTCTTTTTCACTTCCAACGCTCTCTCTCTCTCTTCCCGTACGCATTATCTTCTGAATTTCCATTTGCTTTTGTTATGGCACTCACTTGACGGAGTACGTGGCAATGCATAGGATATAAGCTTTGTAAACATCCGCTCCCATCACGTGAATTATTTAGGAGGTCTGGATTCGTGTCTTACAATGTTCTTTTTCCGAGTCTTTTGAGGATGACGTTTCTGGATCTCAGTCATCCTTCGTTTGGTCGGTCTATCTGTCTATCTGTTTATTTGGTTATTTTCTTTTTTTTATCTCTTATTCTCTTTCTGTTTCTGTTCTTTGTCTCTATTTCTCTTTCGCTTTGTCTCTTTCTCTCTCTGTTTCCATGTCTCTTCTCTCTTTCTCTACCCCGGTCTCTCTCATTCTCGCTCTCGCTCTCGTCCTCGCTCTCTCTCTCTCTCCATCCTTCTAACCCTCTCTTTGTATCTATAGTATCTTTCGTCTAATCATCTATTTGATTCTTAATCCATACATCGATATCTGCCTGGCCATCTAGCTTTCAATCTACTTGTCAATCTATCTATTTATCTATCAGTCTATTCTTTCATCTACCTATCCGTCTATCAGACCATCTATCTAACGATCAGGCTACCTGTATTCCATTGCCTTTCAGTATGTTTACGTATCCCTCTCTCCATCGCGTTTCAATTTCGCGGAATCATATAAACGGCATTCTGCAGTATATAACCTGACCAAACAAGGCCTTTCACTCTTGAATGCATGGCAGAGAGATAAAGCTGTACTGGCACACAGATTTCCCAAAAGTTGTAATTGCTTGTTCTTTCCAATAACGTTGAAGCCTTATTACTTTCTTTTTTTTTTTTAACCAGGTTGTAGGGCTTTCTGTATCGTTGTATTTTTATTCTAATTATGTAATGTTGTCCAAATGATGAGCAATGATTGTTCAACTGATACTTCCGATAAAAAATCGACCTAATGGTCTAAAATAACAAGAAGAGCAATTAAGATATAAAGAAAAAAAATCTACGAGTGCTATACTGTGAACATGGTTGATATTTTGTAATTATGGAAATAATTA
>BOPN01000832.1:180000-185000 GCA_017312705.2 Penaeus japonicus | reverse complement strand
TGCGAGCCAAGATTAAGGAACGGAGACGCAGGGACATTAGGACGACCTGTCAGTCAGCCATCAGGAAGGGGTCCGGGCGGGCGGGGAGAAACGCCCTCAGACTCTCGACACCCACTCCCCATGACCGAGTGGGGGTTGGGGGTTGGGGGAGGTGGATCGATGGGGGGGGAGGGCGTAAACTGGGGGTGAGGTTTGGTGGAGGGAGTTTGAGGGTGGTCTTTTTTTAAAGGGGGGGGGGGGGGCTTCGTATTCCTTTTTGTCACTTATAATTCTTCATTACTTTATCTTTGTATTTTCATTTTTTTCATCTTTTGCTCCTTCTTTTTATTTTTCTTCTTCCTTTCTTCCTCCTCTCTAGCCTCCATCTCCTAGTTCTTCCTCTTCTTCTTCTTCTTCTTCTCTTTCTATCTTATCGCTGCCGATTATGCGTATCTATTGCATATCAAATAGTATACAAAATATCACAAAATGAATAAATAATGACTTCAGAAAGATAGAGAGATAAACATATTGTATTTCAATTGTGTTTCTGGACATTGATGCATTTGTGTGTCCATATATGTGTGTTTGTGATGATATGCAGCCTTGCATTTGTGTACGGCCATGTGTGCTAATGAAGCCCCACGTAGGAAGGCAGGGCAGGAGATGAACCGAAGAAGGTTGAAAGCCCCTGCAACCAGCGAGCGAGCGAGCCTGGGTGCTGCCACGTGTGTGAAAAAATCTGTATTAATGTCAGATTTACAAGCAAAATCCTCTTAGCACTTTGAAGAGACACTAATGGGCTCAAAATATTTCTGAAAAGGGAGAAGAAAAACTGTTGATGTCTTAAACGGTCTTTTAATCGACCGCCGACTAAAAATGGGTTCGTCTGAGAAGACGGTTGATGGCTTGGAGGCGGTGGCAGGAGGTGGTATCAGTATTACTTGTCACTATAGAATATTTCTAATTAATATAATTTTCATGTTGTATGATTAACACGGTGATGATAGCAAGAAATAATGAGACCAAAAATACCAGTGAGAATTATATGGATAAAAATGGATAAGTGGAAGTTGCACTAATGATGGGGAAGGGGATAGTGCTAATGATGATAATGATGATAATGATAGGCTAATGATAATGATAATGAAAATGATAATAATTAAGATAACTAATATAGTAATGATAAATATTATAATGATTCTTCTTATTATAATGATAATAACGATAATGATAAGAAGAAAAAGAGGAAGAAGAGGAAAAATTATATTCCTATTATTAGCATTGATATCATTATCAGTGTTATTCATGTTATTTATCATTGTTATTACAATAGTTCCATTGTTGTTATCATTATCATCAGTTCTTCTCAACTCTCTGCACACACACACACACACACACACACAACAAACACACACATACACACACACACACACACACACACACACACACACACACACACACACACACACACACACAACAAACAAACAAACACACACACAAACAAACAAACAAACAAACACACATACCCCCCCCCCCACACACACACACACACACACGACCATTCCGCGTAACCTTTCCTCAGCCAAATAGTCCTCTTATTGTCTTCGTGTTTACCTCAAGACGCACACATCACACAGCGTCTTCATAAACACAAAAGAATGTCTTGGATTACCTTAAAGGAGAAGAAAAAGAACAGGGGGGGAGGAAGGCAGTTTCAGAGTCCGTGTGTGTTGGCAAGAGTTCTTGTTATTTTGAAAAGATTCCTGTATCAATAAAATATGTAAATGGTTTCCCTTTTTTTATCTTGATATTTGTTAATGCCTTTGTGCTGACACTTGTTTTATTTTCTTTGTTTTTTTCTCTTGTTTTCTGGTTTTGTTGTGCTTGTTTTTTCATAATCATGTATATATTCTTTATCTTTAAGACATATTTCTTCTTTTGTTAATTGTCACATTTTTATATCTTATTCTTATTTGTTTTGTTTGTTTCTTCTCATTGTTTACTATCACATTTTTTTTTTTTTTTTTTTACTTTTTTTTCCCCTTTCCTCTCAACTATCACATATTTCTTCTCTTTTTTTACCATCGAGTATTCACTTTCTTCTATTTTCTTTCTTGTGGAGTTTCTCATATTTCTTCACTTTTTGATTATCACGTTTATCTTCTCTCTCTTTTTCTTTCCTTCTCATCAATATCACATTTCTTGGCTTTTTTTTTCTTAACATTCTCAAATATCACATTTTTTCTCTCTTCTGTTTGATTATCACGTATTTACTATATTTTATTTTCCTTCATCTCGTGTTTCTCATATTTGTTTTCTTTTTTTTTTTGTTTAATGTTCTCGACTATCATAATTCCCCATCGCTGTTCCTTTTTTATCATCCTGCCCAGCACATATTTCATGATTTTTTTCTAATCCTTTTTGACCTACCAATCTTCTTTTTTCTTTCTCTTTTTTCTTTTATTTTCATTTTTTCATGTTTACCCAGCATCCGCCTCTTCTGGGTCGTTGTTGCGGGTATCCCCTTGGCTATTGCGCATTCCGGCTTTCATCTGTCGCGAATACACGTCGGCCGCACTATCGCCTGGCCTGCGGATCAGTTATAGACCTCCAGATGTTGCGAAATAATGCGTGCACTCTGTCTCCCCCACCAACACGCCGTCTCAATAAGGCTTTGCAACCAGTAGGCAACAGCAACCCTCCCTCTCCTCCTCCTCCTCCTCCATCTCCTCCCTCCTTCTCTCCTCTCTCTCCCGCTCTCCCTCCCTCTCCCCACATCTCTCTTCTCTCCTCTAACCTTCCCTCTTCTCGACCCCCCATCACCTTCCTTCTCCCACCCCAGCTTGTCTCTTTCTACCCCCCCCAACCCCACCCCACCCCCACTAAACCCCCTACACACCTCGCTCCCCTTGCTACACCCACCCCCACCTGCTTCTACTCTCCCCCCCTCCCCTCTATAGTCTCCTCTCCCCCTCCTCCACCATGACCGCATTCCCTGCCTAAAGCTCTACCCACTCAATACCCCCTCCCCACACCTTCACCCTCTATCCCTCCCCCTCCCTCTCCCAGGTCTGCTTCCCCCTTCAAAAAAGTAAACATGTAAACAAGGCTTTCTGCCAAAGCGCTTTCACAGGGAAATTATTTCGCTGTTCGCTCATTTCTCTTCTCTTGTCTTTCCTATTCTCTTCACTTCCCTTGCTTTTCCTTCCCTTCCCTTGCTTTCCCTTATATATATATATATATATATATATATATATATATATATATATATATATATATATATATATATATATGTGTGTGTGTGTGTGTGTGTGTGTGTGTGTGTGTGTGTGTGTGTGTGTGTGTGTGTGTGTGTGTGTGTGTGTGTGTGTGTGTGTGTGTGTGTGTGTGTGTGTGTGTGTGTGTGTGTGTGTGTGTGTGTGTGTAAATGCACACATGTTAGCATGCATGTCGGTATGTACACTTGTATGGGCATATATCTGTATATACGTTTTCTCGTGTGGTTGTGCGTTATGCAGTCTTCATCCTCCTTTCTTTACATTTCTTCTCTCTCGTATCTCGGCCCTCTTTCATTTTCTCTTCCCCCCTCTCACTTTCCCTCTTCCTCTCGCTTCCCTCTACCTAATTTCGCTTTATCTCTCTCTTTCAACTTCTCTTATTCTGGCGCATCTTTCAGTTCCTTTTCCATATTAATTTTTCATGTTCCGATTATACCCTTATTAACTTCTTCTTTTTTCGTTCTCATCATCATTAATTTGCATTCATCCATAATTCTCCGTCATTTTTTTTTTCTTATATCACATTTTAAACAGTGCATCTTCAGTTATTCTCATTACTCATTTCAATTCATCATTCAATATTATTCATGTTTCCTAATTACCTTTTTTACGTTATTCACCTTCATTTTTTTATTCGTCTTCCTTAATTTCCATGGTTATTAATTTTCATGACTAATATTTTTGGCAATGGAGATTATTCATTGCCACTTTCAGACACTTTCCCTCTTTTTCATTGATTTTCATTGTCATTCACTTTCATCTCGCTCGTTGTCATTCCCGGAACAGGAGAGTTGTGATGATTTTGTCGAGTCTTAAAAAATTCCAATTACAGCGTGCGCCCTGCTTTGAATGGCGAGGATTAGGGACTAAATGCGGTTATGTGAAATAGGGACTAAATGTGGTTATGTGAAATAGGGACATAGGGTCATATGTAATTGGAAATATAAAAAGGGGGAAATAGGGTCCTATGTAATTGGGAATGGGAATTGGGAAATATGGTCATATATACCTAGGAATGGGAATGGGGAAATATGAAATGGGGATTAGGAAAATAGTTATATGGAATAGGAAATGGAGAAATAGGAAACTGGAATGGGGAAACACACGCACACACACACACACACACACACACACACACACACACACACACACACCACACACACACACTCACACACACACACACACACACACACACACACACACACACACCACACACACACACACTCAAACACCACACACGCATGAAATAGACGTGTATACTTATGGACTATACAGTATATTATGTAAAAGAAGTCCTTCGGTGAACATAATACGTGGCGATGAAATCCTAAGCTTCTTTAAAGCTATTAACTCGAAACTGGCCAATTTAATGTGCGTAATGGGAGTGTAATTGCATTGTGAGGGTTATATAATACTTGTTTTGTTTTGCTGGTGATTAAATACTGTGTTGTTGTTGTTGTTATTGTTGTTGTTGTTGTTACACATGCGTTTCGGTCTTTTTGCTAATTTTGTGTTGTGTTTGTTTGATTTTTTGTGTGTGTGGTACGGGGTGGGGGGTGGGGGTGGAATTGCATTGTCCTCTTTAGTGTTTATCACCAGCACTGTCACCTCCAGTCCACCTCCATCCAACGGCTTCACCTCCACCTCCACCTCCACCTCCACCTCCACCTCCACCTCCACCTCCACCTCCACCTCCACCTCCACCTCCACCTCCACCTCCACCTCCACCTTCATATCCAT
>BOPN01000832.1:167500-170000 GCA_017312705.2 Penaeus japonicus | reverse complement strand
GGTGTAGAAAGAGGGGGCTCAGGGGAGAGATGGAGGTTGTGGAAGAAGAGGAGGACTTTGCTGGGGAGAGACCGGGATGCTTGATGTGGGGCTGTGTGTGTGTGTGTGTGTGTGGGGGGGGGGTAGCCTTCAGTATGTCCCTTCGAAGAATATGTCAACGTGGCAGTTAAGTCTTGGTGGCTGCGGCTGAAGATCGCATCAAGTTAGAGCCTCCTTGAAAGATGGCTCTAGCGCTGCCCTGAGGCACCCTATTGCCCGAAGTTTAACACCAGTGTTGAGAGAGGATGTCACCGCGGCAGGTAACACTGTAACACGCCATTCCATGGTGGCGTGGCACACATTATGTTAATGCGCTACTAAGGGTCGGTGTATATATAATTGATTATATCATATCAAAACATCGAACTATCTTTTATTTAGTTTTATTTATTTTCGCTTTCTCGAGGAAAGAACTGTTTGTCTTAAACCGTCGCGGTGCAAAGCGAAGAACAGTTTTGAACTGTCAGCGTTCTTCTACAGCACTTGCAAAGGCGGGAGAACTAATTAACTGGGAGCCGATCCCAAGATAGGATCGAAGGCCCGAGAGCCAAAGGTCTTAGGATATTAGGGCTCCGCAGTCAAGAGCACAGAGCACCTTCTCAAAATATGTTTCTGAGCCTCAGGACATCTCGCTAACAGGATAATTGACTTTGTGTCAACTCTTATGATACAGCAGAGTGCCCCCCCCCCCATCCCATCGCTCCTTCTCCATCTTGTTCCGTAGCCCCCTTGCCCCCAACTCATCTCGTCCCCTTCTTCCTCTTGCCCCCGTGCCCCTTCCCCCTTTGCCACAGTGCCCTCTCCCCATCTCCCCAGCCCTCTTCCGACCGCACAAGAGGGCACGGCCGACGGCCATTGAGCTCGAGAACACTTCAGACTCTTTTGATGGTTCAAATTGTGGAGGATGTGATAGAACGTGCAGTCCTTTTGGGGGACGAACGGATTTTGTGCATTATATATATATATATATATATATATATATATATATATATATATATATATATATATATATATATATGTGTGTGTGTGTGTGTGTGTGTGTGTGTGTGTGTGTGTGTGTGTGAGTGTGTGTGTGTGAATATGTATTCATATATTTATACATATATATGTTATTGTGTGTGTATAAAAAAATACAGTGACGTGTTTACAGGGATAGATTAAGGAGTCATAATTCGTAGCGTTTCGAGTCAGGCTAGACTCCTCATCAGAAAATCAAACCGATATCCCGTTCGGTTTGATTGTTTGATGAGTCTAATCTTGCTCGAAACGTCGCGGTGTTTTTGTTCCTTTCTTGTAGTGACTGTTTCATTTCATATAGCTATATCTATCTAATCATCTACACACAAACACACACACACACATACACACACATATATATACATATATACATATATTAATATATATACATATATGTGTATATATATATATATATATATATATATATATATATATATATATATATATATATATATATATATTCACGATTTTTTTTTTTGCTGCAGTTGTCCATTTTCGCTTTTCTTTTCCCTTCCTTCTGTCCACTCCTCTATTTCTCTGCATATATCTCCTTTCCATCCCCTTCCCTTCCCCTCTTGTCGCTGTGTTTCTGTATCGCATCTTCCCCCTCCCCCCCACCCCCTTCCCCTCCCCGTTTTCCCTCCCTCTCCAAAACCACTCACAAACATATTCACGCGTTTACCTTGTTCCGCCCTCGTGTTCGAACCCAAACGAGAGGCTTCAGTCCTCTACTCAAAAAGAAAAAAATCAAGAAAATAAAAAGAATAAGAATCAATTACTCACCTATTAATCGTGTATAATAATTCACCTGATGCCCGCGATAATTAATAGTGTTGTCTCGAGTGATAATAAAGTGCACATTATGGAAATTATGGAGCCATATTTCATGTTTTCGAAGCTTCGAAACTGTGACCACCTGTTTACATGTCTGTTGTCCAAATTTACCGACGGCGATGGCTACCGAAGAGCCGAAATTGCTAATTTGTGACATAAAAAACAAGCTACATTATGAATGCAACAACCATTTTTGAGGAGGTGAAGGGATAAAAAATGAGTTACAGTATAATTGCAGTAAGAAGTATTGGGAAGAGAAAATTGATAGATTCATCTTCAGACAAAATACGACCGATTATTATTAGGTGGAACGATGTATTACTCAGTAAAATTTACATGATCCATGTCGTAAGAAATATGGAAAAAAATGATTCATTTAGAAAAAAGAGATATCATTATAAATGCAGCAAGAAATTTTGATGAAGGAAAATTGATGTATTAATCTCGCGAATTTGATGGCAAATTGCTCAATATGATCACCTGTGCGTGTTACTGACGGCAATGGCTTCAACAATGAACATAACCTTGTATATCTTGTATAACACTATGATTTTCATATCTGACTATTTATCAAAGCCTTTTATATTTTCCGTATTTTTTCTGTTTCTTA
>BOPN01000832.1:155000-160000 GCA_017312705.2 Penaeus japonicus | reverse complement strand
ATACATATATATATATATATATATATATATATATATATATATATATATATATATATATATATATATATATATATATATATATATATATATATATATATATATATATATATATATATATATATATATATATACCTGTATATATATATATATATATATATATATATATATATACATATATATATATATATATATATATATATATATATATATATATATATGAGAGAGTGTGTGTGTGTGTGTGTAGAGAGAGAGAGAGAGAGAGAGAGAGAGAGAGAGAGAGAGAGAGAGAGAGAGAGAGAGAGGAAAATAGAAAGACATATCTACAGATAAGCAGACAAACTGAAGAAGAGAATGTTTAAACGAAATGGAACACGGTTTTTACATAACCATTCTTATCATTGTTGTTGTTGCTGTTGCGTGAATGAATGGAGGTGCGCTATGCTCATATGTGCAGACTGGCCAGACAGTGCGCAGCTGGCCGAAAAGACGCAGCTATTATGATTATGATGATCAGTATTGAGAAAACGGTCATAATGTTAAAATTGTTCATAATGACAATTATAACTACGACGGAGACAACAACGGTAATAACAACGGTAAAACAGGCGAAATGATGATAACAGCAAAATAATGACGAAAACAGAAGTGTAATAACAAAAAAAAAAAAAAAAAAAAAAAAAAAAAAAAACAGCAACAACAATAGCACCACCACCAACAATAATGCAACAAGCAACATCATCATCTACAACAACACTACCCTCCCTACAACACAACAACACAACAACAGCACGCGCAGTAATACAGGATCGCAGCAAGATAGATAAGGCAGGGCTCCAAAGTCAAAATCAAAAGCGTTTGAAACAGGTTTGGCAGGTTATTGTGTAGGTAAGTATGGCTACACGAAGATGCAGGTGATAAATATCGTGTTGAGATGTTGCTTTTGGCTCTGCAATATTGTGATCGATTTTTTGTTTCGTCTGTTGTCTTCTATTTTAGTCTTACCTTCGCTCCCCACCCCACCCACCCACCCACCCACCGAGGCACCCAGGCAACCAACCAACCACCCACTCACCCTCCCAGACTCCGCCCAAACCCCACCCACCTAGAAAACCCATCTCTTCCATCCAGGCAACCCCACCCCGTCCCTGCCATGGAACCCCCTATCAAAACCCCATCTACTCGGACACCACTCCTATCCAGACACCCACCCACCCACCCACATACCCACCCACCCACATACCCACCCACCCACATACCCACCCACCCACATACACACCCACCCACATACACACCCACCCACGTACACAGTCGTCCATGTTCAATCGGAGAGTGTGCGCACGCAAGAGAACTTATCAGCGCCTTTTTCACCGTACACAAAAGTTATGTGTGAATAGGAATTCCCTTTGAATGAGTTGACGGAGAGCTCGTGTTTTCGCTCTCTCTCTCTCTCTCTCTCTCTCTCTCTCTCTCTCTCTCTCTCTCTCTCTCTCTCTCTCTCTCTCTCTCTCTCTCTCTCTCTCTCTCTCTCTCTCTGTCGCTCTCTTTTTTCTTCTCTCTCTCTGTCTCTCTCTTGCTTGCTCAATCGTTTCCTCTGTGTCTCTTTTTTTTAATCTACCTCTCGCTCTCAAAGTCTGATTCTGTCTCCGCGTGTCTTGCTCTTTCTACCACCCCTCCTCTTTCTTTCTAATCATTAGTCTAGCTATCTACCTATCTGCCTATCTTTCTATCTGGCTGTCTGTCTGTCTATCTATCTATCTATCTATCTGTCTACTATCTATTTGTCTATCACTGCCATCACTATCTCTCTCTCCCTCTACCTCCCTCTAATCCTTCCACTTTTCTCACCCTCACTCTCCCTCCCTCCTCATCCTCTCCCTATCGTTCTCCCTCCCTCCTCATCCTCCTCATCCTCTCTCTCTCCTCCCCCTCCTCCCTCCCGCCTTCTCTTTATCGCTCCTCTGCCCTTGGTATGAACAATTAGGCCATTTAAAACGGGAACGTATAATTTCTTTCGGGCCCTCGTGGACACCCCGCCGAGAACGCCGGATCACAATCACCATCGTTGTAGTGTAACCGATCTTTTGCGCAACGACTTAAAGCTGACCTGGCTTTCTGCGGCGAGACGAAACGCACGCAGATCGGAATTCTATACAGTCGAATTGAAAGAAAACTTGTCGCCCTTTTAAGCATCTGGTCTCCGGGTGAACGCGAAGACTGTAGAAACGTCTTTGAAGAAATGCAAGAGTTGCCAGCTCTCCCTGCCTTTCACTCGAGAAGAAATGTTGTTCAGTTTACGACAGACAGACAAGCTGCTGCGGAGAGCCTAGAATAGATGTTATTTACTTCTTTTTTTTATTCTTTCCTCATTTCCTTTCTGTGTTCATTTATTTTATAGTTATTATAAATTTCGTATTTTTTCCCTGCTCCCCTTATTCTTATCCTTCTTCTTATTGTTTTCATTTATATTCTTATATTCCCTTCTTCTTTTTTTTCTTCCTCTTCTTTTTCTTCTTCCTCCTCCTCTCCTTTCTTCTTTTTTTCTTCCTCTTCTTCTTCCTTTACTTCTTCTTCTCTCCCCTCTTCTTTTTCTTCTTCTCCTGCTCTCCTTTCTTCTTCTTCTTCTTCTCTCCCTTATTCTACTTCTTCGACTTCTTTTTTTTTCTTCTTTTTCCTTCTATTCCTTTTTGGAACAAGATTTAAGATAAAAATATAAAAATGATTCTTTGACTCCTCCAGTGCGAGCGAAAAGATGTGATAACACAAGTACAAAAATAGAAAGTGGACATTTCTAAATATTCATAAACTCAGAACCTGTTGTGTGACTCATGCAGTAAGAACCCCTTTTTTTGAGAGGGGAGGAGGGGGGAGGGGGGAGGGGTTGACGGTGCTTTATTGCCATAATTTTTTTTCTGTTTCATTATTATTCCTATTATTATTATTGTTATTATGATTGTTATTATTGTTGTCATTATAATAAGGATATTTATTATTTTTTTATTATCATTATTGTTGTTATTATTATCATTATCATATTAGTATTAGTATTATCATTATCATTATTATCATTATCATTATTATTATCTTTATCATGATTTATTATCATTATCATTATTATTATTATTATCATTTTCATCGTTATTACTATTACCATTAACATTATCTTGTGATTGATGTTGAAATTCTCATTCTCATAGCTACGATAGTCGTGATACTGATACTAGAATAAGGATTATCTCAACAGCAACAATTACAACAATAAAAATAATGGTACTAAACGAAGCTAATGATGATAACCTTTATGGTGTGACTATACTGCCGATAATAATGATATGAATGATATTGCGAATAAAGTCAGTACGAGCAATCATTATGATAACGATAATAATAATCAATATGATAAAACTAATAACATTGATAATACCAGCGAACAATTTTCATCGACGGAAGAAAAAAAGAAGAAAAAAGGAAAAAAAAAGGTCCAGACGCAAAAAAAAAGAGAAAAAGAAAAAGTCTTGAGAAGGAAACAAAACAAAAGCACATTCAAGAAAGACTGAAGCTGAAGGAGCGAAAGACTGTGCATGATTCCGGGAAAGTCGAAACGCTAGCAAGGTCTTTGAATCTCGGAGCTCGAATAAAGTTTATGTTCACTCACGTGTATGACAGGGGATCTGTTGTCTTTCTGTTTGTATATCTGGCGACGGAACGGAAAGGAAATGGAGGGGAATCATTGATAATGGGGATTATAAGGATGGTAATGATAATAATGATGGTGATGTTGATAATTATGATAATGATATTTTGATAATGATGATGATGATGATGTTAATAATTATAATAATGATATTTTGATAATGATGATGATGAAGATGATGTTAATAATTATGATAATGATATTTTGATAATGATGATGATGACGATGATGTTGATAATCATAATGATATTTTGATAATGATAATGATGATCATGTTAATAATGATAGTAATAATATTTTGATAATGATGGTGATGATGTTGATAATTATAATAATATTTTGATAATGATGGTGATGATGTTGATAATTATAATAATATTTTGATAATGATAATGATTAGGATGATATCAACTCCTCATTCATCCCCAATCATCCTTCACCCACAACCCTCCACCCCGGGCAACCCCCTAATACACAACTTCCCATTCCCCCTAACACACAGCACCCCACTCCCCTCCCCTCCCCCCTCCACACACAACCCACCTTCACCCCCTACACACAAAACTCCCCACTAACCCCCTTCCCCCAATAAACACACAACCCCCACTCCCCACCCCTCCCAAAAAAAATCAACCCGCTGTCACCCCACCCCCTCCCTCCCTCCCTCCCTGACACCCCCAACCCCCAACCCCCTAACCCCCAACCCCCAACCCCCAACCCCCTAATCCCCCAACCCACAACCCTCAACACCAACCCCCAACCCCTAACCCCCAACCCCCAACGCCTAATCCCCAACCCCTAACTCCCAACCCCCACCCCCCTACACCCACACCAGTCTATCTGGAGCGAAATCTGAGCCTCCTTCCCTTCGTCCCCGTCGCAGCCTCGAAGCGGGGACGAGCACAAGGCCGCGGTAACAAGGGCCGGCCTATAAAGCGATTGGCTTACCGCGGGGGGACGCCAGGCTGGGTGGGGGGGAGGGGTGGGGGGGAGGGAGTGTGTGTGTGTGTGTGTGTGTGTGTGTGTGTGTGTGTGTGTGTGTGTGTGTGTGTGTGTGTGTGTGTGTGTGTGTGTGTGTGTGTGTGTGTGTGTGTGCGCGCGCGTGTGTGTAGGGGGTATTTGAGCGTGTGGAGGGGGGGGGGTTGTGTCCATGTGTGTGGGTAGGAGGAGTGAGTGTTTGTGTGTATGTATGTGTGTGGAGGGATATTTTGGTATTTCTGTGTAGGTAGGGAGGAGGGGGAATGAAGGTGTATTCGTGTGTATATGTGTAGAGGGGGGGGATGAAGAGTGAGGGGAGGGGGATGGAGGT
>BOPN01000832.1:145000-150000 GCA_017312705.2 Penaeus japonicus | reverse complement strand
CCCGCCGCTAACCTTTGCTTACGTCATCTACGTTTCTAATTGGCTGCTTGGCGAGCTCCCTGCATTCTCATTGGTCCATATCTCCGTACGAGATTCTTATCGCCACGAGCGCAAGATTCTCGTTTTCCTCTCGACTTGTTCCCGAGGGAGCGGTCGTCTGCGGCTGCGTTCGTATCTGCTCGTGTTGGCTCTTAGTTGTTCACATTTGTTCATATTTGATCATATCTCTTCACGGATCGCTGAATGGCCGGCAATCTTGCTGTCTCGTTGCTCCTCTTTCTCTTTGTTTCCTTCCTTTCGTTTACTTTTTTATTCACTGTCTTGGCCCCCTTCTTCATTTATTATTGTTCTCTTTTCCTTTCTTCTCTTTCTTCTCCATCCCACCCCTTCCCTTTAATCAAACATCGTCATTTTCTTCTTCGTCTTCTTCTTCTCCTTCATAACCTCCCCCTCTTCACTTCAGTCAAACTGTGTCATCAAATATCTTCATTTTCTTAATCTCTTCTTCCAGTCTTCCCGTTCTCCCTTATCTCTTCTATCCTTCTCGTCCTATCCCTTTCTTTTCTCCCCTTTTTCCTTAATCCTTTTTTCTTTCCTTTTCCGAGATTTCATCCTTTCCCTCCCATCTCCTTCCTTCAGGATTTCTTTTCTTGTCACACTTTTAAAGTTTATGTTATTTTTTTTCTTCTTCTTCTTTCAGTGCTTCACCTTTACTCTTTCCTTCCATTATCCCACTCTTTCTCTCCTCCGGGCCCTTCCCTTTTATTCTCTGTCTTCTCTCTTTCCTTTCTTTTCTTTCCACTTTCTCTCCCTTTTCATTTTCCACTCTCCGGTGTCCCCTTCTCCCTCTCTCCTTCTTACTTTTCCCCCTCCCCCCTTTAACTTCTTTCCTTTCATTTCCTTCCACCCCCACCCCCCTCCTTCCTCCTTACTCTCCCTCCCTTCTTCCTTCCCCCTCTCCCTCCTCCCTCTCTCTCTCTCTTATCTGTCCCTCCCCGCTTCCCTCCCCCCATCTACTCCTCTCTCCTCCTTTTCCTCTCTCCCTCCCACCTCTCCCCACCCCTTCCCTCCTCTCTTTACCTCTCTTATCCTTCCCTCCCTTCCCTTCTTCCCTCCCTCCATTACACCAAAAACGGAAATCATCCCTCCTTCATTTAACTCAATCAGATCACTGATTACTGGTCACTGGATGGGTTATAAGGAGTGGATAACGAGCGTAAAAAGATCTGTTTTTTAAACCCGTAAGTCTGACTGTGTGGATGTTAGTTTGTGAGCCTTTATGTCTGCAAAGTTGTCATTTTTTAAGTGTATATTTATGCATGTATGCGTCTGTTAGCGTGTAAGTCTGTATATCTATAAGCTTTTAAGTCTTTAGGTATGTGAGGTTATGTCTGTATGTCTGTAAGACTGCATGTCTTTAGATCTATAGCAATGTGTGTCTGCAGTGTCTACGAGCCTCGAAGTATGTATGTATGTCTGCAAGGCTGTATGTCAGTAAGTTGTAATTAAGTCTCTCACTTTTTCGTTCACTTTTCAACTTTGGACGGAATGGTACTTAATTAAATGGTTCGTTGTGAATCTGTTTTTCTGTTGCTCAGCTGTGGGAGATTCCATCGCGCTGGCATAGTTTGTTCTGATCATGGGTCTAAATGGTTCTAGTGTTCTCATCATTATCCTGATATCAGCACAATTATCATTATCGTTGCTGTCATTATAATCATTGTCACTGTTGCCATCATCATCGTCATCGTCATCATCATCATCATCATCATCATCATCATCATCATCATCATCATCATCATCATCATCATCATCATCATCATCACATCACCATCATTATCATCATCATCAACACCTTCATTACCATCACCATCATCAATACCATCACAATCACCATCATCAATACCATCACAATCACCATCATCCTCATTATCACCCTCATCATCACCCCTATCACATCCTCACCATCATAAGCCCTATCATCACCACCAACCTCCTCATTATCATCACCCCCCTTCTCAGCGTGTGACAGGCCATCTGACAGCAACGCAGACACTAAGCCTATTTTGAGCCAATTAACCAGAGTGGCTCTTTTTCACCCTCTCCGTTACGGCCGCGTGAGTGCAATCTCAGCTTTCCCAGAACCGATCTTGTTAATGTCTGTGTATCATATCAATTGCAGCACAAAATTTTTCATTTGAGGCATTTTATTTTTGTTTTCGTTTTACTTTTTTCTTCATTCGTGTGTGATTATAATCTGATCGTAATGAGAATATTTCGGAGAAGTTTGGCTTTGGGTTTTGCCTTTAGTCATGGGGAGATTAGTTCACTCGACGCGTCATTATTCTTGAGAATTAGATGGATCATTATGTTTGTATGTATAGATAGGTATGTTAATGTATATGTGTATGTATATGTCTGTTTGTGTGTGTGTGTGTGTGTGTGTGTGTGTGTGTGTGTGTGTGTGTGTGTGTGTGTGTGTGTGTGTGTGTGTGTGTGTGTGTGTGTGTGTGTGTGTGTGTGTGTGTGTGTGTGTGTGTGTGTGTGTAAATATATATATATATATATATATATATATATATATATATATATATATATATATATATATATATAAATGTATATATATATATATAAATATATATATACATATACATATACATATATATATATCTGTGTGTGTGTGTGTGTTTATGCATTGGTAAGGCTTTAATTACATAAACTGATATAGAACCATTTGTCTTCAAGCGATGGAATATTTTTCATGCGGAAATGATTTAAAAGTCTCTTGTTCCCATCTCCTCCCATCAGTAACAGATGGGAAAAATCGTCCTTCGAAGTCGGAAGACAAACGTGTGTACGCCATAGGGGCAAAAATTACAAAGATTTCCTCCTCTTTTTTTCCATCTCCATTCTTCTTTTTTCCTCCAAAGTTTGACAACAATGCCGAGGCTTTGTCGTGGCGCCACAGCAACACAGGCGAGTGAACTGCGGAGGCTTTGTGGTGCAAGACTTCAAAGTGGCTTAAGTCTTTGTGAAAGACTACACTTTCCAGGCTGTTGATTTTAAGATTTAGGTGTGCTTTTTTTCCCTTTCATTCTTTCTTTCCTTCTTTCAACTTTTCTTCCGGTAAGATGCTGGTAATTAGCACTATGGGAAATGTGTTTCCTTATCTTTGGAGGCGTCCTGGCGTGGAAGGAGTGAGTGTCTGCAGGACAAATGCCTTCGGGAGAGTTTCTGGCGGGATGGCCCTTTCCCCTCGTCTCTTTCGCCTCTTCCGGTTTCGCGCTTCCATCTTTCTTCTGTAAATTCTCTCGAATCCTCGTCGTTCCTTTGCTCGTCTTTTGCTCTTCCTCTTTCCCATTTTCTTCTGCTTCTTCTTCTTTTTTTCCTTCACTTCCTCTCTTCCCTTCTCCTCCTCCATTTATTCTTTTTCTACCCCTTCCTTCCTTTTCCTCCTCCTTCTGTTCCTCTTCACTTCTTCCTCGTTATCATCACCATCCTCTTCCACTTGTACGCCCTCCTCCTCTTTCTAATTTTCCTCTTCCTCCACATGAGTATGCTAATTTATCTTCAGGAAGTCGACCAACAATTAAACACTTTTTGAATGAGTCGTTCTCACTTAATTACTTGACACAGTGCGTGCGTGCGTGCGTGCGTGCGTGCGTGTGTGTGTGTGTGTGTGTGTGTGTGTGTGTGTGTGTGTGTTTGTATGTATCTGTGCGTGTGTGTGAGTGTATGTGAGAAGGAGAGATAGAGAGAGGGATGGAGGGAGATTAGACAGTAGAAGAGATAAACAGACGGACAGACAGGCAGACAGAGGGTAGACAGATGAACATTAGTTTAAGGAAGCTAGACCAAACAAACAGACAAAAAATATTACAAAAAAGTAAAATGAGTTTCGAACGAAGCTAGCGGTGTGCCGTACTTCCGAGACTTTAGGTCTTGCCTCTTCATCCGGAAACCAATAACATGATTAATCAAATTAATAATAACGCTGTTCCATTTGAGAGCTCTGTTTTGTGAAGTTTGTTCCCTGTCTAGTATTAAAAGCCAGGTCAAATAGGGCTACTGGCTTCTACGTTCCCTTAGATTTTTTGTATAACCTTTTTTTTACGAAGGGGTGTTTACGTAGCTGGTGAGACATTACGCCAATATCAGCTGTGCCGCCTTACCACCCCGTCCCCCGCCCCCGCCCCACCCCCGCCCGTCTTTCGCTCGCTCGCTCCCTCGCTCGCTCGTTGACCCCGAAATGAGCTGCGGTGTAAATGACTTGATTTAGGTATGGAATTTTTTGTATATTATTATCATCATAACCTATAACTTTTGGAGACACGAGGATGATTTAGGTGCACTTCAGGCATTTTTTTTTTATTTGCGTTTCACTAGGGGAAATTCGATGCAAGGAGAATGATAAAATGAATTGATATGATTACATGTAGAGGACCCCCCCCCCAAAAAAAAAAAAAAAAAAAAAAAAAAAAAAAAAAAAAAAAAAAAAAAAAAAAAAAAAAAAAAAAAAAAAAAAAAAAAAAAAAAACAAATGAACAGCATGAAATTCCCCGGCATCACTTTCAATTTTAGAGAACAGAAGCATCTTTAAAAAAACGAAGAAAAATGTTATTAAAGCCTCATTAAAGAAGTTCATTTGCATACGGCTGACAGCCCTCGGATCGCATTCCAACCTTTTTATTGTAGACGAGAGTGAAGGTAAGTATGCGACCTCCGGGTTTTATGTTATTTGTTTAGGCAAATAGACTGAGTGTTTTGCAAATCGAGTTGTCGACGCCATGTTGGGTTTCTCACGTCTTCGCTTCTTGTTCCGCCTTTGTTGGCTTCCTCTTTCTCCGCTGGTGAGGTTGTTTGCTTTGTTTCGCTATCATCATTGTTTGCATTATTGTTATTGCTTTTATTTCATCATTATTGTTCTCATCACTATTATTATTATCATAATTATTATTATTATTATTAATATCATTATCATTATTATTATCATTATCATT
>BOPN01000832.1:135000-137500 GCA_017312705.2 Penaeus japonicus | reverse complement strand
CTCTCTCTCTCTCTCCCTCCCTCCACCCCTCTTCTCCCCTCTCTCCCTCCCTCCTTCCTCCCCCTTCCTCCCCCTTCCTCTCCTCTCTCATTCCCTCCTTCCCCTCCTCCCTCCCTCTCTATCCGCATTACCCCTGACCCTATCCGTAACCCCCCCTCCCGCCCCCCCGCCCCCCGCCACCGCCAAGAGAGCCCTCGCCGCCCCCTCAGGCCGAGCGAGTGAGTTCCACGAGCGGGCGAGTTCCACGAGCCAAATTTCGCGAAGGAGAGGTCGTCTCGCGGGGAATTAATGCAAACTGCGCCAGATAGAAGGCAAGGAAGAGTTGCTTCGTGAGGGGAAAATGGCGTCGGCGCGCTCGCTGAAAGCCCTTCAAAGTCCGCTCGCTTCTCGGGAGTACTTTGGGAGGGAGAATTTTTTCATTTCAGTTTTTTTCTCTTTCTTTGCTTTTTTTTTATTTGTATATCATTGTTATATGTGGTAGGTGTGTTTCTCTTTTTTTTTTACTTTTTTTTATTATCCTCGTAACTTCTTTTTATTGTTGTTATAGTTCTTTTTGGTCGACTTTGCTTTCCTAACTTTTTTTTTCTTTTTTTTTTTCTTTTTTGTTATGGTTCCCTTTCATCTTCTTTCTCTTTTCCCTCATCTTCGTTTCATTGTAACTTTTTTAATGTAGTTTATGATATTCACTTGAACATTATGAAGTTCTTATTCTTAATTTTATTTTGATTTTTTTTTTTCTCAGGTATGGTTGCTGCTTTTAGTTTTTGTTTTTTCTCTCATTTTTGTTTTTTGTTTGACATGTTTTTTATTTGATTTGTTTTTTGTTTTTCTTTCTTTTTTCTTGACTTGATTATATCTTTTGTTGTTGTGTTTTTAGTATCTTATTTTTCATATATATTATTTCTTTTGTATTATCTTCAAGTGATAATGAATTTTCGTCCCCCGCTATTTTTATTTCTTTTTTACTACCTTTCTTATCTTTATTACACACACACACACACACACACACACACACACACACACACACACATACTTGCATATAGATGGATATACAGATGTACTGATTTATTTATTTTCCTTTTTTCTCTTGAAATAAAACGTGAATTTACCTCGTGTTCTACCCTTCATACCAATTTGTTTATTTGTTTATTCTATTTTATATTACACTTGTTTTTTTTTCTAAGAATCGTTTTACTCTCGTTTTATTCAGAATATAGTGTATTTCCCACGTTCGAACGGATTCGCGTGTAAGAGATAATTCAGCCCTTTTTTGTGAAGCCGAGGCCAGGTCCAACGAAAGGAATCGAAGGAGGGATTCTGTAGTTAAGTGTTCGTAACTTTTTTTCCTCTTTTTTTCTCTTGTTCTCTGACGGAAGTCCAATTGTCTTGACACTTTTTTCAGCCAGTGTGGTGTGGCGGGGAAGAATTTATCTTATCGTTCTTTTTTGTCTTTACAATTGTTTTACTATTGTTTTATGTGTTCGGATATGCGCTCACTTCTAAGTTTGTTTCTTTTGATGATTATCGTCGCAATAATTATATCAACAACTGATTGTCTCCACTATCAATATCGATTCATCCTCATCACCACCGTATTCATATCACCATTGCCATCACCCTCTTCCTCCTTTAATGATTATCACTATCATCACCACTATCATCACCCAAGTGTTACTATCGCCACCACTGTTATAACCCAAATATCACCATTGTCACCACTATCATCACCCAAGTATCGCTATCGTTACCACTATCATCACCCAAGTATCACTATCGTTACCACTATCATCACCCAAGTATCTCTATTGTTACCACTATCATCACCCAAGTATCACTATCTTCACCACAATCATCACCCAAGTATCACTATCGTTACCACTATCATCACCCAAGTATCTCTATTGTTACCACTATCATCACCCAAGTATCTATATTGTTACCACTATCATCACCCAAGTATCACTATCTTCACCACTATCATCACCTAAGTATCACTACCGTCACCACTATCATCACCCAAGTATCTCTATCTTCACCACTATCATCACCCAAGTATCACTATCGCCACCACTATCATCACCCAAATATCACTATCGTTACCACTATCATCACCCAAGTATCGCTATCATCATTATCATCATCATCACTATCAACCTCCAACATTACCATCATCACCGTCCATTCTCCATGAAAAGTTACAAAGGCAAGCGGTACTCCGTTATAACATTAACGGTTTGTTTTGTTGCCAAATGGTGGATATGCAAACGCTGATGTGGTACTCTATTAAATTGCATGCGTTGGTACATCCGGTGAGGCAAGAGCGCAGTTGTTCATTCCATTTGGATCTCACTTAATTACCCGCGATTTTCCCTTATTCTACGATGAAATCCCTTAATCATGAGTAGGTAAACAAACTCGAAAACAAAGACACAATGTGGACAAGAAGGAAAACTTTCGCGGAGAACAACCAAAAAAGTCTGAATTACGATATTGTAACAGA
>BOPN01000832.1:120000-122500 GCA_017312705.2 Penaeus japonicus | reverse complement strand
TTAGGTCGGAATTGAAGAGAAAATACCGAGAGGCGCCTCGGCCCGACCCAGATTTTGGCGGGAGATTTTGGAAGATTTTGGAGGGACACGGACGCACAGGATTTTTGCCTCGTCTTCATTGTTATTGTTGTTATCGTTCCTTTTAATTATTAATTATTATTAATGGCAAGATTATCATAATAAGTGTGTTGTAATTATTATTGTTACCATTATTATTGCTTTGAATATGTTTTATATTAACTATCATTATCATTTATTACTAAAACTTTTATCAATTTCTTATCGTCATTAGTACTATTGTTGCTGCATTATCTTCGTTATTCTTGTTGATAGTAGTATTGCTAGTAATAAAAATCATACTAGTATTGGCAATGGTACATTTAGTAGTAATTGTTATTGATGTTATTATTGTAATAGTTATGATAGTAGACGTAATAGTAATGTTAATAGTAACACCTGAGCAGCAACGAGAAGCAAACAAGCAGACAGAACGAAAAACAGTGACGCACACAGAAAAACAGAAAAAAGAGATAGAAAGGCAGAAAAAATGTTTAAGAAGAGACAGAGAAACGCAGATAAGCCAGACAGGTAAGAAAAAAGAAAAAAAAGAAAGAAAGAAAAAATACAGAAAAACAAACAAACGATCAGAGAGACAGAACGACAAAGACACAGACTGACAGAACGACCAACAGACAGAACGACAAACACACAGATAGAACGACCAACAGACAGACAGACAGAACGACCAACAGACAAACAGACAGAACGACCAACAGACAGAGAGACAGAACGACCAACAGATTGTACGCCAGACAGACATACAAATAGAATATAAAAACAATCAGTCAGTTAAAAAGGCGACAGGGAGACGATACGAAAAAGCAGACCGACAGACGGACAGACAGGCGGCTGTGGAGCGTGAGGTCTCTGCGTGGGCGGGGGTGGGGTGGGGGTGGGGGCTGGGGGGTCGCGTCAAAGGAGCGGCAAAGAAACAGCACAAGAAGTCGCTTGCAGGAATTTTTTTTTCTAGAATGATACCTTGATCAATTTCTTACGAAACTAGGTATTTTTTTCCTTATTATCCTCTATTTCCTTTTTGGTCCTTTCCATTCTGTCCTTCTCCCTCCCTTCCCCTCTCACCCCTATCTTTTTCCCCTCCCCTCTTCCCCTTCCCCCTACCACCCCCTTCACTTTCCCTTTCCCCTTCCCCATTTCCCTCCTCTTCCCCCTCCCTTCTCCCTTCATCCTACTTCCTTTCCTTACCCCTTACTAACCTTTCCTTCCCCCTTCTTCCATCCCCTTTCTCCTCCTGCTCCTCCTTTCCACCTTCCTTCTTCCCCCTTTCCCCTTTTTCTACCCCCCCATTCCCCTTCCCTTCTCTTCCTTCCCCTCCCTATCACCTTCCTGCTCCCCCTTCTCCCTCCTCCTCCCCTTCCCTACCACCTTCCTCCTTTCCCCTTCCCTACCACTTTCCTCCTTCCCCCTTCCCCTTTCCCCCTCCTCTTCCTCCTCCTCCTGCCTAACACCTTCTAGCCTCTGCCTCCCCCCTCCCCCCACCACTCCCCTTCCCCCTCCCACATCCTGCATCAAATACATCAGCTATACCTCTCTACCGGCCCCTGAATGAAAACCCCCGTCGGCCGTCGTCCCCGAGAACCCGACGGGGCGAGACGAACGGCTCATTCTTTCGTTGCGTTGCGTCTCGTCCTGAGAAAACACGACGCGAGATTTTCGAGGCGCGGACTGTCATCGGCAGCGGCTTGACGGCGGCGATGACAAGAAGGGCGTCGCGCGTTTGACATTCTAAGTGTATAGGAAACTGAGAGAATGGGGGACGGGGGAGGGGGGACGGGGGATGATTGGGAGGGTTGGTGGATGGGGTGTTGGTGGAAGGTGGATGTGTCGGGTGGGGGGGGGGGGGGGGGGGGGGGGTGGGTGGGACTAGTCCATAGGGGAGGAAGAGGGAGGAAGAGAGAGAAAGAGGGTGGGGGAGGGAGAGAGAGGGGGGTAGAGGGGGTGAGAGACAGAAAAAGGGAGGAGGAGAGAGAAGGATTGAAATAAACCAATATACCAGCATAGGAAAATGTATGCCAAATTCTGATTTTGAATATTGCAATGTCTTGTCATACCAAATGCGTGTCTCTGAATGGTTTTATGTTGGTTCTACTGAAATCAATATGCTATAGGTTTCTGTGATATATAATAGATCAAAGAAAACACAAAGGAACGAGCGAGGACAAAAAAGAAAAAGATACATATGCACGCTACGAAACGAAAGTTATTTCTTCCCTACTGTGAATATATATTTGTGTGCACGTTATTGTGTTTGTATTTCTGATTCAGAAAGATACATATGTATCCGTACGGGTCCAGAGAAAGAACATATGTATGAAAGATATCCCCTTGCCTTTTTTATAAATATATGAATATATAAATAGAGAATGCAGAAGGGAAAATCTCTTTCAATTCCTTTTCAATTTACCGAAACCGCTAACACAGC
>BOPN01000832.1:100000-110000 GCA_017312705.2 Penaeus japonicus | reverse complement strand
GGGTTGGGATTCTTTATGTGACAGTTGGAGATCGTATTTTCTCCTAGTTGGTTCGAGAGAGAGAGATAAAAAATGGGGAAGATCGTCAAGCAACGTTGCTTTTCAAATAACTTCGATCGTTGTTGGAGAGACTGGTGCTTCCTCGTCTGATCCTCTCGCTTTCATCTTGCTCTCGAAACGTTTAATTTTGGAAACGTTCCCTCATGATTGCGCTTTTATTTCCATCGCCGAGGACATCATCGTCACTGTCAACATCCCACCATCATCATCACCACCATCTCTTCTGTGTCGGTTTGAGTGGACAGGCACAGACCATCATGCAGTAGGTGTGCATGATACACATCCCGCGGCCATTTTCTGGGCAGGGCATCGACGCAAGCCTTCCCTCCCCCCTTCTCCCCTCCCTCCTACCCTGCCCTGCCCTGCCAATGACCTTGTCTGCTGATTCAATTAATATCAATTTCTAGCAGAGGGAATGCCAAGGCTTGGCGGGGCATAAATCATAAGGTCTGATTTATCATCGGGAAGGTGAGTGAGTGACGCCGGGGAACGGCAGAGGTCGCGGAAGAAGGGAGGGAGGGAGGGAAAGAAAGAGGGAGGGAGGGAAGGAGCCAGAGGGAGGGAAAGAAAGAGGGAGGGAGGGGACCGGAGGGATGGCGAAGCTCTTGGACGTCGAGGAAGGGAAGAGAAGGAAGGTTGAAGAGGAAAGGAGGAAAAGGAGGCGAGAAGGCGGGAAGGTCGTTTTCGGGCGTCGAGGAAAGGGTGAAAAGGGAGATGAATGTCAGGGGCAAGAGAAACAAAATGTTAGGAGCAAGGGGGGACTAACAGGAGCTAGGGGAAAATATCTCGGGAAAAGAAAGAATGTCAGGCATAAGGAGGAAATGGTAGGGGCAAGGAAAAAATAGCATGAGCAAGGAAAAAGCGCCATGTACAAGAATAAAAATAAATCATGAACAAGGAAAAAATGCCAGGAGCAAAGAAAAAATCTAGGGCAAGGAGGGAATGTCATGGGCAAGGAGGGAAGGCTGGGCTTGGGCGGCGACGTGGGCAGGGCGTCGGACCAACGACCTGCAGGTGACGACGTCCGAGGCGCGACACAAGGAGGGCGGGCGGGCGGGCGGGAGGGAGGGAGGGAGGGCGTGGCAGATGACCGGACCGGCCTGCAAGGGGGCCTGCTCCTGAAGTTTGTATTTTGCTCTTGTGTGTTTGTATTTTTTTTGCTCTTGTTTTTGTTTGTATTTTTTTTTTTTTTGCTCTTGTTTTTGTTTGTGTTTTTCGTTGTGTTGTTGTTGTTGTTATTTTTTTTTGGTTTTTTTTTGGGGGGGGTTCTGTTTGCAAAACAAAATATACAGAGTACGGGAAGTGAACGAAATAGACAAAAAAAAAGTAAAGTGGAAGGAAGGAAAAGGTTACACAGGGAAGGAGAGCTAAAAAGCAAGACAACCGTAAAGAGAGAGAAGAGAGAACACAGGGAAAGAACAAAGCGGAAAAAGAGAGAACGAAAGTGAGAAGGGACGAAAGAAAGTGAGAACGAGAGGGGACGAGAGAACTAAAAAAAAAAAAAAAACAAGAGGGGGCGAGAGAACGAGAGCTAGAGGGAATGAGAACCAAAAGCGAAAAAGTCCAAGAGACGTTCTGAGTGGTCGCCAACACAAGGGAAGACCGAGTCGCATCTTGCAAGACGCTTGGCACTCGTCTTGGATAACTTTCATACTAATACCCAATCAAGACTTCTAATTAGGAGAAGAGAGAAGGGAGAGAAGGAGAGGATCGCCGATCTCTTCAGCGGTTCGAAAATACTCCCCCACATTCGGAAATCGAATCATACTAATTGAATAAGGATAAAAGATTCAGTAATGAAAACAATGGTAAATGGTGATGTGATATGTATTTTTTTTTTTTTTTTATGTTGATTATGAAAAACACTCGTTTTTTCATCAAAAGGTTAAACCATAATCCATAATGAATTCCTATTCACTGATCTCATTGAATTCGATAACCTTTAAAAGGTTCGAAAAAGGACGATCCCTAACTCGATCTGGAATATGATGGTCCTGTGATTGTTTAGGGAAGGGGTTTAGGGTCCGAGAATGGGCTCCAGATGCACTCGTCCGCGGCTGTAAGGGCTAAGGAGCAAGACAGGTGCAGAGGAGGAGGAGGAGGATGGTGGGTGGAAAGGAACGAAGGAAGGAAAGAAAAAAGAAGAAGAGGAGGTTGAAGGGGAAGAAGGAAAGGGTGGAGGAAGAGGAAGAGGAGATGAAGACAGAGGATACCGAGTGGGTGGAGTTGGAGGAGGAGGACAGTGAGGATGAAGAGGAGAAGGAAGAGAGAGGAGGCAAAGAGGAGGAGGAAAAGGAAGACAAGGAGGAGGGGAGAAGGAGGAAAATTGAAGCAGAAAGAAGGAGGAAAAGGAAGACAAGGAGGAGGAGGTGGAGGAGGAGGAGGAAAAGGGAGGCAGAGAGGAGGAGGAAAAGGAAGACAAGGAGGAGGAAGAGGAGGGGGAAAAGGAATGCGACTAAGAGGAGGCAGAAGAAGAATAAAAAAATGGAGAAGATAAGGCGTAGATGGTTATGACAGGAGAGAGGAGGAATAAATAGAAGAGAAGGAGAAAAAGACGAGAAGAAGGTGGAGGATGAGCAAGAGCAGGAGCTGGAGGACAAAGACGAGGAGATGGAGGACGGAGACGGAGGAAGAGATGGAAGAGGTGATAAAAACATGAGCAAAAAGGACGGATCGTCCTCATTGTCTTTTTAACGCCCTTTGTGCCAGACCGCCTTCTGGTTGGCTGAAAAGTATGACGAGCAGGTACTAAGAGGAATTGTGAACAGAAAATATACAGAAAAAATAAAAAGGAAAAATTTACTATATATAAAGACTTATAAACAAATACAAGATATATAAGAATGTAGGAAGAATATATATAAAAAGAGAAAACGAAAATGAAAAAAAATAATTGAAGAAAACTAAAAACAAATAAGAAAATACGAAAAGGATAAGAAGTCAAAAGAAATAGGGGAAAAAAGCGTATAAAAGAAGATCGAAAAGAAACATGACAAGAATAAGACGATAAATAAAAAAACAAACAACCAAAAGGCAAAGACCAAGAAAAAGAAAGAGGAGGAGAAGTAGACGAAGAAGAACGAACGAGTGGGAGCGAGGAGCAGAGGTCGGAGGCCAGACGAGCAGAAGGTCAGGTAAACATGCCAAGGAAGCTGTCTAGGAGAACGGACACTGTCACCAACAACAGCTCCTTGCTCGGTCCCTTTCGATTGCCCTCTGACCCTCATAATGAGATTTTTTTCTCTCTCTCTTTTTCTTTCTCTTTTTTTTTTTTTTTTTCTTCCGACTTCTTGGCTACAAAATGGCGGGTAGAAGTCGATCAGGTCATTCGCTCGCTCGCTCCCTCTCTCTCTCTTTCTCTTTCTCTCGTTTTCCTTTTTCCTTCACCCTCTCCTTCTCCTCCTTCTCTCACTATCTCTCCCTCACTCTTTCCCATTTTCCTTCTCTCTCTTTTCTCTCGCTGTTCCTCTCTCTCTCTTCCTCTCCCCTCCTCCTCCAGCTCCGGCTATGTAAGAACCAGTCATATTTCCTCTCGAGCCGGATATTGCAGTCAAGGGACGTGCAAGATGACGCACAACAGCCAGATCGTGTTTCTAGCGCGAGTCAACCAGGGGACCTTGTGGCTAAGGCAGTGCTTATCGACTCCTGCGGACGATTCGCGCAACTTAACGACCCCCGCGTGGTGGTGTTGTGGAACGTAATGCGTATTACGTGATTTATTTTCTGGGCTGTATTTTTTTTTTGTGAGTTTGGTTGTTAGAGTTAATGGATTTTCGTTTAGCAATGTGAATCTGTGACAGAAAGGGTAATGGCGATCGCGGGACAAAACAGCTTGACCTTCATGTCGCCCTTGTTGAGTGCCTCGCAGCTGTCTCAGGTGACCTTGTCTCTTATCCCTCCGCTATCTCTGCCTCTGTCTCTCTGTCTGTCTATATGTCTTTCTCGGTCATCATCCCATCGTCATCGTCGTCGTCATCGTCATTGTCATTGTCATTGTCATTGTCATCGTCATCGTCATCGTCATCGTCATCGTCATCATCATTATTATCATCATCATCATCATTATCCTCATCCTCATCATCATTACCATCATTGTCCTCCTCATCATCATCCTCATCATTATCATCATCATCATCATCATCATTATCCTCCTCATCATCATCATCATTATCCTCCTCCTCATCATCATCATCATTATCCTCCTCCTCATCATCATCATCATCACCAGCACCACCACCATCATCATCGTACTCCTGCTCCACCTTCTGTACCTCCTCTTCCTCTTCATCTTCTTCCTTTTCTTCTCCTTTTTTTGTCTTCCTCCTCCTCCTCCTCCTCCTCCCCCTCCCTCCTCCCGCCTCCTCCCCTCTCCCCCATCCCTCCTCCCCCTCCTCCCCCTCTTCCCCATCCCCCTCCTCCCTCCTCCCGCCTCCTCCCCCTCCTCCCCCTTCCCCTCCTCCCCGTCGCCTCCTTCGGCAGGGCAATTTCCTCCCCTTTCCCCCAAGCAAGTACCACACGCTGTTGTCCATAACTAAATGTCAAGGTCTCCCATGCCCTGCTTTGGCTGTGTCGTCTCTTTTATTCGTTATATCTTTTTTCCCCTTTTGACTTCTTTTCTTTTCCTTTTTGCTTCTTTGCTGACTTATTTTCTTTGGTGTTTGCTGTTTCGTTGTTTTTTTCTCTCTTTTCTTTATTTTCCTAGATTTCGTTTTTTCTCTCTTTTCATTTTTTTCTTCTTATCATTATTATTATTCTCTTTCTTTTTATACATTTTCTTCCATTCTTCTTTCATTCTTTCTCCTTTTCTTCTCCTTTCTTCATTTTATTGACACGTGTTTCGGGCGTATCTTAGTGTATTTTTTCCATAAATAATGAGGAGCTTTTGTGCGATTTACATTGTTGTGGTTTTGCCTCCACGTCACGGAGTTGCCTTGCTGAGTTTTGGAAGCTGGTGATGTATTTCTTCACTATATGTATATATATATATATATATATATATATATATATATAGAGAGAGAGAGAGAGAGAGAGAGAGAGAGAGAGAGAGAGAGAGAGAGAGAGAGAGAGAGAGAGAGAGAGAGAGAGAGAGAAATTAACATGTGTATTGATATGCATGCTGCATGTAGTCTTCGATCGCTTTACTGAAACCACGCACTTGCCCTAAAATTATTCAATGCCAGATATCACCTTCACTAACTCATTCATCCTCCATCTAAGACCAAAGAATATTACCCGCCCCCTCTCCCCCTGTCATACCCCCCTACCCCTAGCCCCTGCTCCCCACCCTACCACCCCCTCCTCTCCCTACCCTTCTATCCCCTACTCTCCCTCCACCCACATATCTCCCTTCCTCCCTACCCTCGTAATTACCCGTTACCCCAGGCCTCTTCCCCTCCTCCTCCCTCGCCTTCCACCCCACCCTCCTTCCATCCCCCTCTACCCTCTCCCTTCCCCTCCCCTCCCACAAGCAAGCAAGCAAGCAGCATCAGCCCATGCTCTTCTCGCCTTCTCACTCCATCACCCCATCGCTGAGCCGACCCCTTCCGTGTTCGGGGTTGCTGCTCGGGAGATTTTCGCTGTTTGTTTGTGTCTGTTGGTGTCCCTTTCTATGTTTGTGACTCTTTCTCTGTATCTGTCTCTACGTCCTTATCTTTGTTTGTCTCTGTCTTAGTCTCTGTCTCTGTCTCTGTCTCTGTCACTGTCTCTGTGTCTGTCTCTGTCTCTGTCTCTATCACTGTCTCTGTCTCTGTCTCTGTCTCTGTCTCTGTCTCTGTCTCTGTCTCTGTCTCTGTCTCTGTCTCTGTCTCTGTCTCTGTCTCTGTCTCTGTCTCTGTCTCTGTCTCTGTCTCTGTTTCTGTCTCTGTCTCTGTCTCTGTCTCTGTCTCTGTCTCTGTGTCTGTCTCTGTCTCTGTCTCTGTCTCTGTCTCTGTCTCTGTCTCTGTCTCTGTCTCTGTCTCTGTCTCTGTCTCTGTCTCTGTCTCTGTGTCTGTCTCTGTCTCTGTCTCTGTCTCTGTCTCTGTCTCTGTCTCTGTCTCTGTCTCTGTCTCTGTCTCTGTCTCTGTCTCTGTCTCTGTCTCTGTCTCTGTCTCTGTCTCTGTCTCTGTCTCTGTCTCTGTCTCTGCCTCTGTCTCTGTCTCTGTCTCTGTCTCTGTCTCTGTCTCTGTCTCTGTCTCCGTCTCTGTCTCTGTCTCTGTCTCTGTCTCTGTCTCTGTCTCTGTCTCCGTCTCTGTCTCTGTCTCTGTCTCTGTCTCTGTCTCCCTGAAATAAAAGAACTGTAGAGAAAACAAAAGATGAAAGATCAGAAAAAATAGAAACAGGTAAAGGAGAAAAAATGTCACAATAAAGAGAGGAGAGAATTGGAAGATAAAGATAATATCAAATATGACAATCCATGCTTCTCGACTTCAACTATTTCCAGGTTGATCAGAATTCCATTTATGATCCTCTTTCTTTAATACATGAACTAAATCAATGGTTCTTAACCTGAGTTTATCATACACTTAAAAAAAAAGAAGAAAAAAAAAAACGAATTCTCAATATTCGCATAGATGTTTAGGGTCACGAACTATAACTTCTTTGGACATTAAGGATAAGATGACCTTTGACCCTGAAAAGCGAAGTGTCCCATTGTTATGTGTTTACGGTAGGCACAGAGGATAGGCCTCCACGGAGTAACGATATTTGTGGTAGGTTCTAGTGTCTATAAACTATAAACTAGCACTTGATAAGGAGAAAAACAAGAAAAGAAAAGAAAAGAAAAAAAAAACGAAAGGGAATTTATACGATTTTTATAATACGATTTCGGGATACGATTGGTGATATAAGATAACCGTTACTTTAATTACACTGATGCCTAGATTAGTATTCATGTTTAGTATTAGTAATTAGTGATGCATACATTCATTACATCAGCATAACATTATAAGAATTAGAAGTAAGAAGAATGTTCTTTTATATATCTAATACTATTTTTGTCAAAACAGGACATACAGGATTCCTTTAAAAGAGTCACCACATGTAACACGCAAACACAAACACAATATTGTGCGTGTGGGAATATCTATAGATATAAATGATACATAAATGTATGTATCAGATAGACAGAATTATCAAAATTATAAATACACATACACACAGATATATACTGAAACAGCCACTACATGCAACAGGATTCCTTTGAGTGCTTCCCATAACCCCCCCCCCCCCCCCCCCTCTTCAAGTCCCCCTGCGGCCTTTTGACCTTTCCCCTCTCCCCTTCCCCCTCCCCGGCCTCCTAATTCCCCCACCCCTCCCCATCCACCGCCCACCCCGCCCGCGACCCCGACTTCGGCTGCCCGCGCGCTCAATGAGCTCTTGATTAGTTCTTTCTCCCGCCGACTTTGTGAGCAGGGGGGGGGGGGGGCAAGAGGTGGGAAGTGCAGTACCCCCTCCCCCCATCCGTCCCGCAGGGGAAACGGGCGGAAAATAATCCCGCGTTCTCTCAAGGGCGTGTTTATGTAACGGCCGATATTGCGGGCGGGCTTTGGGAGGCCGAGGTAAAAATAGCCCGCCATTGTTGCCGTCTTGTGAGAGGTTATGAGCCGCTCCGGGATGAATGCAGCGGATCAGCGCGCCCGGATGCCTACCCCTTTTTCTCGCCCTTCGCTTTTTATTAGCATTTTGACTTTCATGTTTTCATTGTCTCTTCCTTCTTCCTACCCCCGCTCTGTCTCTGCTTTTTGCGATCTCTCTTTCACTTTTCTTTCTCTCTCTCTCTCTCTCTCTCTCTCTCTCTCTCTCTTTCTCTCTCTTACTCTCTCTCTCTCTCTCTCTCTCTCTCTCTCTCTCTCTCCTACTCCTCCCTCTGTCCCTTCCCACACCCTCTCTCCTTCCCCCTCCTTCCTTTTCTATTTCGCTTGAGAAGTTCCTTGGATCGATGTAGACATCAGAAACAGTGTCAAGTCGCTTTGATTTAAGACGTTTAAGGGGTTAGGGGAGGGGGCGGGGGCGTGGAAGCAAGGATAGCGGGGTATGGGCGAGGGGAGGGGGTGGATGGAGAGTAAGAGGGAAGGGGGGGAGGGCCGTTATATTTTGCACCTCATCTAGCGTTCAAAGATGTTATATTGCACCTGGTATACAATGAATGCATGAGTAAATGATGTAGGCTACTCTTCAAACCAACCAAATATGTGTGTGTGTGTGTGTGTGAGTTTGTGTGTGTGTGTGTGTGTGTGTGTGTGTGTGTGTGTGTGTGTGTGTGTGTGTGTGTGTGTGTGTGTGTGTGTGTGTGTGTGTGTGTGTGTGTGTGTGTGGGGGTGTGTGTGTGTGTGTGTGTGTGTGTGTGTGTGTGTGTGTGTGTGTGTGTGTGTGTGTGTGTGTGTGTGTGTGTGTGTGTGTGTGTGTGTGTGTGTGTGTGTGTGTGTGTGTGTAGAGAGAGAGAGAGAGAGAGAGAGAGAGAGAGAGAGAGAGAGAGAGAGAGAGAGAGAGAGAGAGAGAGAGAGAGAGAGAGAGAGAGAGAGAGAGAGAGAGAGAGAGAGAGAGAGAGAGAGAGAGAGAGAGAGAGAGAGAGAGAGAGAGAGAGAGAGAGAGAGAGGGAGGGAGGGAGAGACTTTGACTTTGACGAGTTTATTGAGACAAGTGATTACATACATCTCAAAAGGATGAGGTAACATAGGTTGAGAGAGAGAGAGAGAGAGAGAGAGAGAGAGAGAGAGAGAGAGAGAGAGAGAGAGAGAGAGAGAGAGAGAGAGAGACCTAATCACAAACAAACAGTCGCCCAAACAGAATAGAGCGGAACGCAGTGCCAGACAGAGAGGAAGAAAGGAGATTAATGAGGCCCTGTATACGTAGTGCAGCGTATCTGTCACACCAAAGAGGTTAAACACATGCGTTACGCAAGGCCGCGCTAGGTGGAGTTTTAGAGGCGGGGAAAAACTGTTTTGACGGGCTGCATTAATGGCATTCCGGAGGCCGTTTTAATTATCTCGTCACTGGTTGGGCGACGAATGATGCCCTCCATAGCACTATCTTGTCCCTTGAATGCGAGGCTGCAGTCGGGAGGAGGTCACTGACCCATGAACGAATTTTGTTGGCCTAATTCTGCATACAGGAGAGAGAGAAAGTATATGTACACGATGCATTTTGCCGTGATCTTTGTCGCTCAGTTATTTATTAGATATTATGACTAGCAATATTTGCCGAAGAATTTGTTTTCATGATTCGCGCGCTTCTGCTTCCGACAGAATCGACAGTCGCCTACGGTTCCACGTCGGTAAAGCTGCTCGGAGCGCACCTAAACGAAGAAATGTGAGCCTTACCTCCGGCGTTATCACAGCTGGAGTTGTTCCTACCGGATGCATCCTTAAGCTTTGTTGATCTTAAGCTCTGCATCATGTATATTTTTTTTCTGTGGTGAAGGTAATAGTGATTTGACAACCGCAATATCTGAGGGTGCCCAAGCATGTTGTAAACACGTCGGGCGCGATTACTGTAAGCGTCAGATTTTAACTTTATAGCCCGGTAGATCCATCCTGTTGCGTGTGCTTCGCCAGGAGAGCCGACGTGGGTCTTTGTCCATTCTCTTGTGTTCCCTCGATGCACTGAAGAGACAAGGATAAGCGATGATAGTAAGTGCATGGAAAGAGTGATGCCGCTTGCGTGATGAACGACCCCGTTTTAGGAAGGTAGGGGGAAGGTAATCGGAGATCTTATAAGTTCCTAGTATACAGAGTTGAATTCTATTTAGAGTGATGGATGTTCGCACGAAGTATGTAGAGTTGAACTGTATTTAAGACAATAGAATAACGATTTAGAGTGACTTAAGTCCCAATGAATATTGAAGGATCATACTAAGGGAGACGCAGGTTCACACTCCCAATGTTAATTAAATGAATATAGTCTGTTTATTATTATTTTTCTTTTTTTTTTTTTTTGCTATATGCTATGAACATTATCTGCTCAT
>BOPN01000832.1:85000-87500 GCA_017312705.2 Penaeus japonicus | reverse complement strand
ATAGTGTCATCATCAACACTTTAGCCTGCATATTGTCACCGCCCCCTCCTGAACCTAGTGGTGATAACATCACAGTGTCATCACAACCATTTAAACTGGCACAGTGTCATCACCACGTAGACATCCTTCGCTATCATATCCAACTCATCACTCATTCTCGCCCACACACAGCTGTCACAACCACGGCCCTTCATCACTCTCGCTTTCCTCTTTTCTCTTATATTTCATCTTTATTTGTCTGTCCATCGCCTTCATCTATTAGTTTAAGAATCATTTTCCTAAGATTTGCAAACTTTTCTCATAAATTGGCGATTTTTTCCTTTCTCGAGACGCGACATTTTTGTTTTCTTAGTCCCTATGTCTATTAATCTATCAGTATTTTTCATCAGTATTTTCTTCATCCTCCCTCTCTTTTTTGCCCCTCCTCCCCCCACTCATCCTTACCCTTCCCTATTTCTCTCCCTTCCTGCCTCCCTCCCTCCCTCCCTCCTTCCTTCCATCTTCCTTCCCTCCCTCCTTCCTTCCTTTTACCCTTCCTCATCCCTCCTCTCCCTCCTTCCTTCTCTCCCTCCCTCCCACCGTTCATCATCATCCTACTCTCACCTCCTTCTCTCCTTCCTCCCCTCCCCACCGCCTCCTCTCCCTCCTTCCCTTCCTCCCTCCGTCCCTTCCTCCCTGCTTCCCTCCCTCTCCCTCAACCCCGACCCGAGCCTCTTAGACAGCTGGCAGGCCTTAAAACTCAAGAACAAAGCGCTGAAATAAAGTCGGACGCTCCCTAGAGGCTAGAACATTATAAACGTTTTTATTTATATCTCGGTGTTTCACGCTGCTTTAAATATTTAATCGATAGTCTGGTTATGTTGGTACCTGAGGGATATTTTGCTGTTGGATCTGTGAGTCTGTTTGTTTTGTTTTTAGTGGGAAACGGCGGAACGCGACGATGGAACGATTTTGAAATGTTTTACACTCGCAATGAGAGAGAGAGAGAGAGAGAGAGAGAGAGAGAGAGAGAGAGAGAGAGAGAGAGAGAGAGAGAGAGAGAGAGAGAGAGAGAGAGAGAGAGAGAGAGAAAGGAAGTGAAGGGAGAGAGAGAGAAAAGGAGGAAAAGTGTTTTTTTTTTAAAGGAAAAGGATATTCCACGTGGATTTTCTTTTACGTCCAATCCTCTTTCTTATATCTTTTCGTTCTTATTTTATCCCTTTCTATCCAGGAACAACCGAGACTTGATTTCCTTGACGATAAACGCTGACGTCAGGTCATACGAGGCCGTCTGTCCCGTTCCTTGACCTGTTTTGAATGTCTCCTCCGCTCCTGGAAAGTGTTTGCTACGGGAATGTGTGATTCTTCTTGTATTATCATGCGGTTCTCTTTTGTGTCATCATTCTGCTTCCTTCTTTTATTTTCTTTTTTTTCTCCCTCTCTCTTTCTAAGATAGAGAAAGAGAGGAAAAACAGTTGAAACAGGAGAGTGGCATTTTCAAAGTTTATTCGAACATCCGAATTGATAAGTTCAAAATAACTCAAATTTGAATAAGGTTAGAATTGAATTTACATGAAGTTATCGGGGCGAAAATAATTTGAAAGCGAAATAAGCCAAGAGCTCGAATTGCCATAAACGGATATGTAAATTGACTTTAGAATTGATTAATAATTTAATTGACTGATACCTAAAATGATTACCGTGACGAGAGTTGATTATTTGTTTTGTCTTTCAGGTAAAATTCGCTCGATTTTTTTTTATGTATTTGTTTATTTTGCTTGGCTGTATTAGTCTGTTGGTTTGTTTCCTGTCTGTTTCATTCCGTTTCTCGTTATTTGCTTATCGATTATGTATTTTTGCATTAGTCGATTTTATTTCTTATTTATTTAATAATTCATTAAACAGAACAATTAATCGCACTCTTCACTTCATCAAATGATACTTATATTTGCCACTCTTCGAAAATTTTTGTCCAAATAATATCACTCCATTCACTCCGTACATTTAACAGTGAGCGTATCGTACATCTCTCACACAGAAGAAAAAGTGTATGCACCTCACTCTTCATGCACTTAAGGGTGACACACTTTACACCCTCTCTGCTGTAAAGTAATGTGCTTCTGTTACATTTATCCATTGGTCGTTATTGCTATGCTTTAAGAGAATAAAGTGCGGTGTTAGAGTGCGTTGTAAGGGTGAGGTGTTCCGTAAGGGTGAAATATAGTGGCAAGCGTGAAGCGTGCTCTGAGGGTGAAGTGTCCCATGAAATGCGTTGCCAAAGTGGAGTGTTGTGAAAGCACGGTGATTAGTGCAGAGTAGGGTAAGATATTTAATTAGTGCATCATAGCCTAAGCGGGGGATACGAAGGAGGGAGGGAGGAGGAGGAGGGGGGAGGGGGTGAGAACTAAGGGAGGGAGGAGGAGGAGGGAGCGAGGGAAAGGAAGGAGGGAGGGAGAGAGGGAGGGAGGAGGAGGAGGGAGCGAGGGAAAGGAAGGAGGGAGGGAGAGAGGGAGGGAGAGAA
>BOPN01000832.1:70000-80000 GCA_017312705.2 Penaeus japonicus | reverse complement strand
ACGAAGGGAAAGGGAAAGTGGGAAGGGATAGGAAATGAGGAAGGGGAAGATGGAAAGTGAAGAGGAGAAGGGGAGGGGGTAATTAGAGAAGGTAGATGAGTCCTCAAAAGGACGAGTAGAGCAGGTAGCTGCAAGCAGAAGCAGGAGAGCGGAAAGGTAGGGGAAGGGGAGGAGAGGAAGCAAGTAATGAAATGTAAGAGTTGGGTAAGTAATGAAAGTACAGAGGACGCAGCAGGTAAATGCAATCAAAAGCATGAGAGCGAAAAGGCCTGCGGGGATAGGGGTAGAGGGAGGGGTGGGACAGAGGGCCACCCTCACTGCTAGGATTATCGCCTCGTTTACGGCCGCGCGTAAGTAGTCAGGGCTGAATCCTGGCCCTCGCTCTCTGGCCCCATTATTGCCCGATCGCCGAGACTTAATCCGCGCTAATCCCACGCGGACTCGAGGTGTTGCGAAGAAGATGGCGGGCGATCTGCGAGGGAATTTATAATGGGGAGGGAAACTGTCCTGGAATGAGGGGACTTATTCTGGGGGTGGGGAGGGAGGTAGGGGGTTGAGGAGAGAAGTTGGAGAGGGGGAGGGAGGGAGGAGAGCGGATCTAGGGGGGAGGTGGCAGGGATGTGGTTGAATATGTGAGAGAGAGGGAGAGGGCGGAAGGAATGGAGGGAGGAAGGGGAAGGAAGGGGGTAAGGGACGGTGGGAGGGAGGGAGCTATATGAAGGGGAGGGGCATGGGGCAGGGGGGGGGAGAAGGTCATATCTCCGAGGTGCCTCCACCCAAAACTGCGTCAAGCCTCCCTGTGCCGCACCCCCTCGGGCCAAGCACGTTGCACACTGCACAGTACAGCGTACACACCGCGGTGACAGCTGTTTAGGCAAGGGACTGCAGGTATAGGAGGGAGAGAGAGAGGAAAGAGGGGATGTAATTTCAGTAAATGTGTAAAGTTCTTCCGTAATATGAAGGAGACTCAGAGCCGCTCGGGCGCCAAAGGACTTCATTAAGAAAATGCGCTTTTTACAACATACTGTAGACACACACTGACGCTGACTCTGCCCCCCCCCCTCTCTCTCTCTCTCTTTCTCTCTCTCTCTCTCTCTCTCTCTCTCTCTCTCTCTCTCTCTCTCTCTCTCTCTCTCTCTCTCTCTCTCTCTCTCTCTCTCTCACTCTTTCTCTCTCTCTTCGTTATTCCCTAAAGAACATCAGTTTAGAAAATGAAAAAAGTAAAAGAATAAATGAAAAGTGAAAAAAATAGATAAAAAGAAGGAATATAAAAAGCACTCCCCCTAACATACAAAAAGTCTCCCTTCTTAATTGAAAATATTTTTTTTACATGAAAAAGACGAAAAAAAAGCGACTTGAGTGATTTTGAGGTTTAAAAACAAGAAGTCGAAAGTCACGTCTCGCTGGGAATACACAAAGTATTTTCTGTTCGGAAATAATTGGAGAAACAGGAAAGGGAGGCGAGAAATGAAGGGAGAGGAAAAGGAGAGAAAAGAGAGAAAGAGGAGCGAGGAAAAGGGATGAAAGGGAGTGGGAAAGAGGAAGAGGAAAATGGAGAAAAGGAGTGGAATTGATGAAAAGGGGCGAAACCTAAGGAAGGCAATGTGGAATTATATTCCCGTTTACTTGTACACATGGTTACAATATATAAGTGAGGGAAAGAGAAAGGGGGAAATGAAGAAAAGAGATGAAAAAGGGAAGAGGAAGGGTGAATGTAGAGTAGAAATGGGAGAATTGGAGGGAATATAAAGAGAAGGGTGAGAGGAAGAAGAAAATGCAAAAGGGAGTAGCAAGAGTAAGGGTTCATGTAGAAAAGAAGGAAGAGTACAAAAAAAAAAGAAATACGAAACGCGCAATAAAAGCAGTGGACGTGAAAGAATGAAAATACCGTGGTAAGGGATGGGTTTATTTTCCATTGCACTACATACATGTATTGTTTTCTATTTCTTCTTTTATTTCTTCTTCTTCTTCTTCTCTCTCTCTCTCTCTCTCTCTCTCTCTCTCTCTCTCTCTCTCTCTCTCTCTCTCTCTCTCTCTCTCTCTCTCTCTCTCTCTCTCTCTCTCTCCCTCTCTCTCTCTCTCTCTCTCTCTCTCTCTCTCTCTCTCTCTCTCTCTCTCTCTCTCTCTCTCTCTCTCTCTCTCTCTCTCTCTCTCTCTCTCTCTCTCTCTCTCTCTCTCTCTCTCTCTCTCTCTCTCTCTCTCTCTCTCTCTCTCTCTCTCTGTCTGTCTGTCTGTCTATCTCTCTCTCTTTCTCTTACTTTCGCCCTCTCTTCTTTACTTTCTCTGGTTATATACGTTAAATTTGTGTTTGTTCATGTATGTGCGCACATGCCTTTGTTTACAGCTATTTCTTCTTTTATTTCTTCTTCTTCTTCTTCTTCTTCTTCTTCTTCTTCTTCTTCTCTCTCTCTCTCTCTCTCTCTCTCTCTCTCTCTCTCTCTCTCTCTCTCTCTCTCTCTCTCTCTCTCTCTCTCTCTCCCGCTCTCTCTCTCTCTCTCTCTCTCTCTCTCTCTCTCTCTCTCTCTCTCTCTCTCTCTCTCTCTCTCTCTCTCTCTCTCTCTCTCTCTCTCTCTCTCTCTCTCTCTCTCTCTCTCTCTCTCTCTCTCTCTCTTTCTCTCACTTTCGCCCTCTCTTCTTTTCTTTCTCTGGTTATGTACGTTAAATTTGTGTTTGTTCATGTATGTGCGCACATGCCTTTGTTTACAGCTTCTTGATTTTTCAGTGTTTCAACATAATTCTTTCACCCGGGTTCAGTTCTGTTGATCTCCCTGTGCCTAACCTAGCACTGACACAGGGAACCGCTAAAATATTGAAATAGTAATAAAGATGATGATAACAGTGGTAACAATAATGATTATGATGATGATGGTGATGATGATGATTATCATTATTATTATTTATTAATATTATCATTATTATTATTATCATCATTATCAGTAGCAGCAGCATCGTCATCAACATAATAATGATAATAATGAATAATGATGAGGATAATAATTATGATGACAATAATGATAATGACAATAATGATAACAACAACAGCAACAATAGCAATAATACTAATATAATAATAACGATAATTTTAAGAGGAAGAAGAAGAAGAATGATAATAATAATAAGGAGAAGAATAACAGTAATAATAATGATAATAATACTGATAATAGTAATAATGATAATGATAGTTATTATTATCATTATTATTATTATTATTATTATTATGATCATAATGATAATAATAATAATAATAATAATAATAATAATGATAATAGTAATGATAATGACAATAATATTGATAATAGTAATGATAATGATAATAATATTAATAATAATGATGCTAATGATAGCAATAACGATAATAATAATGATAATAACAATAATAATGATAATAATAATAATAATATTGATGATAATAAGTGTGTCGTCAGCAGTGTCGTCCTTAAGGTGGGGCAAGCGGGCACATGCCCTGGGGGCCCTTTGAAGGAGCCTCCAATTAAAGTGATTAATGCCTTCCTCAAGGAGACTCAAGTCCAAAAAATACAGTACATATCGAGTATTTTGCCTAAATACCAACCCGCAAGTCAAGGTCTTTCCTATCATAATTTCTCAGCAGGTCTCGCAGCAGGGAGATGCGAGACAGATAGAGATGCTGTACGGAACGGGAAAATCCTCGCACGCGCCCAAGACAGGAAATCCTTCGCTGATCCTTTACAACAAGAATCATCTTGAAGCCTCGAAGCGAACATACCAAGGGATTTGCGTCGACTTGGGAGAGTAATTTCGAGCCAATAGGAAGGTATCTGTGGCTGCGTCTTCATGAGGGGGGAGGGGATGGTGGGGGGGAGGGGTAGGTAGGTGGGCGGACTTAAGGGTCAGGACGTTTTCGTGTGAGGGATGAGTAAGTGGGTGGGGGGGAAGGGGGAAGGGATGGGTGAGTGGAGGATTGGTTTATCATTCTCTCCTCTTTCTCTCTCTCTCTCTCTCTCTCTCTCTCTCTCTCTCTCTCTCTCTCTCTCTCTCTCTCTCTCTCTCTCTCTCTCTCTCTCTCTCTCTTCTCTCTCTCTCTTTCTTCCACTTGCGCACACACACACACACACACACACACACACACACACACACACACACACACACACACACACACACACACACACACACACACACACACACATATATATATATATATATATATATATATATATATATATATATATATATATATGTATATATATATAATATATATATATATATATATATATATATATATATATATACATATCTATCTATCTATCTATCTATCTATCTATCTATCTATATATATATATATATATATATATATATATATATGTATGTATACATATATAATATATATATATATATATATATATATATATATATATATATATATATATATATATACATATATATATATATATACATACATATATATATATATATATATATATATATATATATATATATATATATATATATATATATATATATATAACACATGTGGAACAGTTTGGAAATAAGGCCAGGTAAGCAAGGTTAAGGTGTTTCGAGCATGTTGGGAGGAGGATGTTAGGCATGGAACAACCGGGAAGAAGAAAGAGAGGAAGGCCTAAGAGGAGATTCATGGATGCAGCGAGGGAAGATATGAGAGCAGCTGGTCTGACTGAAGAGGATGCACAGGATAGAGGAAGATGATCCAGTGTGGCGACCCCTAAAATGGGAAGAGCCGAAGGAAAATTATATATATATATATATGTGTGTGTGTGTGTGTGTGTGTGTGTGTGTGTGTGTGTGTGTGTGTGTGTGTGTGTGTGTATGTGTGTATGTATGTAAGTATGCATGTATGCATGTATGTGTGTGTGAAATATTTGTGAATAGATAATAAGATAGGTGTACGCGCACATGCACATACTCTTGTGTGTTCGTTCAAGCTTCCACTTCTGTGAATAAACATCAAAGCAGAGGTGGATCCCGCGCGCAAGTAAGCACTAGTCCCGTTCCACAGCTCTCCAATATAAGTAAATACATATCCCCGATCGCCTGTGAGCAGGTCGGGGGAGTCGGGGCGGGGGCGGCGCGCGGGGGGATTACCGCCTGGCCTCGCTTGGCCTCGCTTGGTTTCGCTTGGCCTCGTTTGGCCTCATAGGTGCCAATGCCGCCCCCCCTCCTACCCCCACAGCTTTGCCCTCCGATACTCGCAGTCACGTCGCCACGAAAGTTTGCCAACTCCTTGTTAATAGTCGTAGGAGGGTGATAGGTGTCTCGCACGAGGCCAAGGACGAGAACAAATTGTTCGTTTCCCTCTCCATCCTCTGTCTCCCCCTCTCCGCCTCTCTCTTCTCTCAGCTCCCCTCTCCCCTTCTCCGATCCCCTCTCTCCTCCCTCCCACACTCCTCTCCCGAACGTTCGTTGCGCTTGCGTTATGTTTTCCGAGTGTATGCATATTTAGACTAAATCTATTTGACAATTCAACACTTTCCTCGGGGGCTTTCCGGCGTCTCGGATCCAGAGACAATATTTAGGCTCTAACCAGGCCTCGACAAGCAACATAATCCTCTTTTTTGTTTCGAGGGAGAGAAATTAGGTCACGGCCTCCAGACAGTCTTTTGTTTCATCGAGTGGAACTAAATACCCCGTGAGAGGCGAGGAGGCGAAAGGAAATACGCTTTGGAAACAGCTGAGCATCAAATCCTACTTGAAATGCGACTTGGCGGACGGACGGCTGCTTCGATCCCTTCTCACATATAACAAGTGTTCTTCGAGAGCGCCCCTTTTGGATAGTTCTTCCGGTTCTGCCAAGCCCATTCACGTCCATACCGGGAGGAATCAAACTAAGGGCGTGAAAACAATCAAACGCGCGGCTCAGACAAAAGAACGAGCAGGAGGGAGGGGAATGGAGGGAGGGGAAAGGAAGAAGAGAAGGGAGAGGAAGGAAGGGTAGGAGTAGGAGGATGAGAGCTGTCGGTCAAGTTATCAACTTCCGCGCGGTTGTTTTGTGTTGAAATTGATAGTGGGTGTTGAGTTCTCGTGTTTCAAAGACGAGGCTGAAAGAGCGAGACAGCGGAGGAGGGGGGTGGAGGGTCGGGAGAGAGTGAGAGGAGAAGGGGGGGCGGGCGGTCAGTTGATATGGTGATAACAAGAAGGGAATGGGTGAAACGAGGGAGGAAAAAATATTTATTGCAGTATCATGAACTATTGTTTTAATCCTTTGCTTTTTAGTTTTTCTTCTCGCTCATTTTCTCTCTTCACTCCCCTCTGTCACACACACGCTAGCGCGCACACACACAGTTAAAGAACATATTTGTACTGAACACACAAACAAGAAATTATAATTTTTCTACCCATGTAAAGTAATAACAGCAGAGAACAAACAAACAAATAAAGTAACCGCAAATCCCACATGCCAAACAATGAAAAAACGAAGGGATTTACAGTGATTTAATAATTCCAAAGTTCGACACGAAATTGAAACAAATAAACCACAGGAGACACGGGTGTACAAGCTCCTTCTCTTGTACCTAAATACGTGTGACTTCATTTTGCAGTTTTTAGCATTCCTTTATGGTTGAGGCATTGCCAGGCTTGCCAACGTGATGCGGTAGTTGGCAAGCCTGGTGGAACACGCCGGTGGAATAACGTTTAATTAAAACCATGAACATAAATCTGATCTAAGGAGTTATGGCACATCCGTTGTGCGTTAAAGGGAGTTGATGGAGATTTTACAAGGGCAAATGTAGGTAAAATGGAATGTGAAATGATGAAATAAATATTAGAGAGACACACCATTAGAATTGTCTGTTTTAGAAGACTGCGCCGTGCAGTTGTTTATCACTATTATGTTACGGAGTGCACACTTCCTGTCACAATCCTGTCATCCTGTCTCGCGCATCTGCCTCAATCATTAATCACGATCACATGTCACCACAATAGATCATTTCGCAACTACGGGTCTCATCATTCGCCACCACTACACCAAGCATATATTCAGCATTATCAAGTTGTCGTCCAAAGGGAAACGTGCTGTATTTCTGATGTTATTATATTGCATAAATACATGCATATAAATATATCTGCATTATGTATGTATTATCTAAAGGGCTGATTTTAAGATAAACGTGTTTTTAGTCCACAGTTTATTACAGTAACCATGTGGTTGTAATTCAAGTACCTTTGATAAATGTAGCATTTTGTTTTACTTTTCCATAAAACATCGTAGATATTATTAATGGGGAGTGTGCTTTGCTCTCGACGTAAAAACGAAACTTTCCTAACTGGGTTGATGTATTTTTTTGTATGTGTGTGTGTGTGTGTGTGTGTGTGTGTGTGTGTGTGTGTGTGTGTGTGTGTGTGTGTGTGTGTGTTCTTTCCACTCAAATTAATGTTTGAGTAAGTTCATCCCATTAAAACCGTGTTAGTATAACCTGCATATTATTTCTTATGCTTCTACTTATGTATACAGGCAGGCAGTATTGTATCATCAATAATCAAGCCAACAACATCAGGTCCAACTGTAACTAAAATAACAGCATTATAGTGTTGATGATGATAATAATGGTGATGGTGATGATTTTCATGATAATGATCATATGCAGTGATTAAAATTATTATAAACAGTGCAAAAAGCAACAGTGATAAAGATAATGGTAATATACCAAGATTATCATACAAATGATGGGGATGATGATGATCATGATAATGATGATAGCAAATGATGATAATGATAATAATGGTGATTATAACATTAATGTTAGTGACAATAATAATGATGATAATAATCAAAATAATAATGATAGCAATGATAATAATAATGATAATAACGATCATAATAATAACAATGTCAACGATAATGACAAAGATGATAATGAACGCAATGACAATACCAAAACCAAGAATAACAACAAAGATAATAAGGAAAAGAAAAATAGTCCCTATCAGCGTGCGCGTTGTCTGATTAAGAAAAAAAGAAAAAAACACATAATGATAACAATAGTAATAATAACAATGAGGATAAAATGATAATGATAATAAGATTATATCAGTAATAAAATAATAACAGTAATAATGATAAGATAATATAAAAGCTGATAATGATAATAACACCACCTATACAAACAGCAACGATAACCTCACATAAACCCCAAATGGATGAATATTCTGAAAATAGCGTACGAATTCCCGGATCAAAACCCGCCACCTCGACAGAAGTATCTCTGCAATGTGGTGGCACCGCGCGGGATTCCTGCCTCACGCGACACTTTCTCTTGGGAGGCTTACATGCTACAAATCTTCGGCGGGAGATGAACAGTCGGATGCTGAATATTCTTTTTATCTCGCGCGCGTGCTCCTAGCCTCTGTCTCTCTGTCTTTCTCTTTCTCTTTCTTTCTCTCTGTCTCTCTGTCTTTCTCTCTTTCTTTCTCTTTCTCTCTCTCTCTCTCTCTCTCTCTCTCTCTCTCTCTCTCTCTCTCTCTCTCTCTCTCTCTCTTTCCCTCTCTCTCTCTCGCTTATCCTCTCTCTCTCTCTTTCCACCCTCTCCCTCTTTCCCTCTCTCTCTCTCTTTCCCCCTTTCTCTATCTCTCTCTTTCTTCTTTTAGTATCTGTTCTTCCCTCTCTTTTTCCTATTCTCTTCTATCTTTCTCCCTCTCCATGCCATTGCAGACAAGGAGAGACAGAAAAAGAAAGAAAGACAGGGAGATAGCTAGATATATCCCGACCTACGAAAGCCAGCGAGGAAGGTGGGTCGCTCTGCCCAGGTGATAGAGGACAGAAAATTGATCACTCGGTCTGAGAAGGCGAAACATGGGCGTGTGAGGAGATCCCGAAAGCAGCTGGTACGAAGCTACCTGTTGGGTACGGACAGATGGATAGATGTGTGGATAGGCGTGTGGATAAACAGGTGAGAGAGAGAGAGAAGGAGGAAGGGAGGGAGGGAGAGAGAAAGGTAGATTGGTTGATGGATAGCCAAAGAGGTGGATAGACATACAAATACTAGATCGACAGACAGAAAAAGCAGACTCGTAGATATATAGACACACAGACAGACTGTGTGATACAGACACAGGGCAATCAGACAAGCTTCGGGGGACAAAACCTACCGTGGGAAACTAACGATTGTGACAATTAATCTTGGCGGATAATTAACGCCGAACGGGCTTGATAGGTAGACAATTAGTGAAATAGTTTGCCGCGAGGAAGCCAACAGCTGATAAAATAATAGGTAAAATAGGGAGTCGCTTAGCAGGTAAGAGGTACGGCTAGATCTTGCGTCCATTTACGTCGCTAAGGAATTGGTGTGCTGATAAAAAGGGAAGAAAAAAGAGGAGGGAAGTGGACCTAGACCAACAGCTGGTGCAAGAGGCAAACGGACAGCCCCTGTTAACACAAGGAAGCAGGTGGACGGAACGAGAGTGACAGCTGGCTCAACAGATGGTTGCGTATCCGGAAAACAAAACGGAAATGGAAGTGTGGCCACCGAATGAGGGCAATTAGCATGTGATGAGACAGGCTGCGGACGGGCCGTGGCAGTTGGAGAAACAGGTGGTCACGCTGCTCGAGACAGCTGGTCGACAGGTGGACGTAAAGGTAGTCAAGGCCGGACGACTAATCAACCAAACTGACACGGATGATTGCTGTCGTCAATTTTCCTCGCGTCTCCTTTCTCCCTCTGCGCCGTGCCTATTCTTCTCCTTTTGTTTGACTATCCCTTCCGAACAAGTTTTTTTCTTACTTCTTTTTCTCTTCTCTGTTTTTATTTCGTTCTAATCTCTTTCTCTCTCTATTAATTTATGTCTGCCTGTCCGTCAATTTGCCTGTCTGCCAGACTTTTTCGTTTACCTAATCTATACATATCATTCCTGCCCATTCTCCTTTCCTCCCCATTGCCTTCCCTCTTCTCCTCTGCTCCTCCGTCGCCTCTTCCCCTGATCCCTCTTTCCCTTTTTTTCAAAATGATTGTCGACGACCAAGTACCGTCTTACTCGGACTTTTTCTCAA
>BOPN01000832.1:62500-65000 GCA_017312705.2 Penaeus japonicus | reverse complement strand
TCGTCCGAGGTTGCAGAAGGGTGATATCGCCATGGGTCACCCTAATCGCCACGGACCCCTCCTACTTGCCATGGACCCCCCACTCGCCATGGACCCCTCCTAATCGCCATGAATCCCCCCACTCGCATGGATCCCTCCCAATCGCCATAGACCCTCCTACTCGCCATGGATCCCATCCCCCCACTCGCCATAGACCCTCCTAATCAGCATGGATCCCATCCCCCCACTCGCCATAGACCCTCCTACTCGCCATGGATCCCATCCCCCCACTCGCCATAGACCCTCCTAATCACCATGGATCCCATCCCCCCACTCACCATGGATCACCCCACTGCCCCCCCCCCCCACTAAGCTTGATTGTGACCTGCCGCTTTATTGAAACGTTGGCGAAAGACCACTGCAAAGACATAATCGGCAGGCACTCAGCATGGCTATGCTATATAAATGATGTTTCTTTGTTGTCTCCAGGAGATAATGCTTGCGCCAAATGAATCTACGGTGGTATCGTTCTTTATCATCTCCATATTCGATTCAACATAAACTTCTTTTTATTTGTTTTCCTCTTTTTTGTGTGTTTGTGTCCTTTTTCTCTAAATATTAAACACTCGGCGATTTTATTCAGGTTTTATTCATTTACTCGTTTCGTTCATGATTAATTCATCGCAGTTGATAACTCGTAGCAATTCAGTGATTACTGTAGAAATTTAGTTACTGTCGTATCACCACGTAGGGTATTGATATGCAAATTGAACAATTGCAATTTAGCAGTATAACAGGACAGTAAATGCAAATAGAGCAGATACTAAAGATTATATCGCAGAAGGTGAGATATGGTTTATAGACGGTCATAATAACGTTGGTTTTATGGAAGAAATGTGATAGGGAAGACTGTTAAAGGTTTGTGATAAAGAACCTATAAAAATTGCGATCATGGAGCATGTGTGATAAGAGGGGGGGAGGGGAGTATTTATGCAGAAAAGAGTTGAATGAAGTTTTGTTACGTAGTGTGGTAAAATGAGGTTTGTAAAAGTATATGAAAATGAAGCTTTTGCAAACACTGTAAGTATTTACGTGATGAGCTAAGGTTTTATGTAATCTGGTAAAATAGGGCTTGTAAGAGGATATGATAACGAAACATTTGCAAAGAAAATGCAATAAAGGAGCGCCCAGAAATAGATATGAAGAAAGTATTGTTTATCGTACACAACATCGTAGCATTTATAAAAGAGACTGCGACAAAGAAACGGCAATAAAGCAAGCCTAATAAACAAACACGACAAGGAAGCATCCAAACATAGAAGATGCAATCAGGCATGACCCATAAAGAGACACGGATAAATCAAGAATTATAAACAGGCACGATAGCGAATCATATACTAAAGAGAATGTGATAAAGAGGCAACCTTGAATAGATCTGATAAGCAATTTTTTTTTTGCCCAGAGATGCGCTAACTGATGCTCTACATAAAGAGCCGTGAATAAGCAAGGTTGGAAAGGATGAGATTAGTAGGCGAGGTTGATCTATAGCGGCGGTAAAGCCAGAGCCTGATTAGCAGGTGCGATAAGACAAGCAGGGTAATAGATACACAGGACGCACTAAAAGCATGAATGACCCCCCGCTAAATCATGGGTTATGGCCGAGTGGGTTGAAGTGGGGTTGGCTTTTGGGGTGGGGTGGGAGCCTTAAAGGGAGAGGAGTGATGAGAGAGGAGGAGAGGGACGGGCAGTGGGCGGTATACTCACAATAGATATATAGTGTATATACAGAGAGAGAGAGGAAGAACAAAAGAAAAAGAAAGAGAGGTAAGGGAATAGTGTGTGTTGGTGGGTGTGGGTGTGGGGGTGTGTGTTTGTGTGTTTGTGTAAGAGAGAGAGAGGGGGGGAGGGGGGCGGAGGAGGTCGAGAGAGACACCGTCCATAATGAGATTAGCTGAGGTGTTTGGGGATGCGGATAACGTACACAGCTTCTAAGCAATGAACAAAAATTATTATTAGTACATAGTACATAGGATGAAATATCTGTGTCACAAACTGAACAGCGAGCGCGAAGACAAGTGAAGAAACAAAAAGAAAAGCGAGAAAAGAGGAAAAAAGAAAAGTGAGAAAGTGATATCCAGAAAAGAGATGAAGAGGAGGGAGGGGGGGTCCGATGACAGGGAGACGAAACTGATATCAAATTAAGAGATACATTTTTACCAGAGCGCTATTTCTGGAGAGCAATTACACGTAGGGGCCGGAGAGGAGGGTGGGGATGGGATGTGTGTGTGTGTGTGTTTGTGTGTGTGTGTGTGTGTGTGTGTTTGTGTGTGTGTGTGTGTGTGTGTGTTTGTGTGTGTGTATGTTGTTGTTTTTTCTAAATGGTACTTTATTTACACTGAAAATGAAATAACAGTATACGGACGCATACGTGAATATGCACATCCACGGTTATACACGCCCCCAGATACCCCTGCCCCGACATACACAGACACCTCTACCCCCCCCCCCTCCTAACCTCTTC
>BOPN01000832.1:50000-52500 GCA_017312705.2 Penaeus japonicus | reverse complement strand
AAAAGAATATTAAGGCTGGAGGCAATTCAGAGTGGTTCTTGCAAGGTAAAAGGAAATGTCAAGAATATATTTACCAACAATAGAAAACTTGGAAATGTTATTTAATAAAGTTATTTGTTTACATTCCGGCTTACTAAAATAGCTTTGGCCATGGTAACAACTCTGTTTTATGCTCGTGTTATTATGTTAACTTATAGCTTTTTTAGTATAAAAGTAGGTAAACAAATATCCTCATTTTATATGAGATATTCACAAAATTATATTCTCACTATGTTAGTTAAGCTAAAAAGCTATATCACATTGCATTCTGAAATGTAAATTACAAATGGTTACTCGCGCTCTGCCTTTACATCGGGATAGAATACCAACATATGATGTATTCATGCATATTGATGGTAAACTGATGTTTTGCGTTTCTTTTTTTTTTCTTTCTTTTTTTTCTAGCTTTTTTTTTTGTCTAGTTTAGTTTGGCCCTTTGTTCACTTCTCTGATCAACTACTTAAGCGTGTGTAAACTTAATTACATATATTTTTACGTCACAAAAATGGCTTCACTTTATAGCAAGCTCTGGATATATAAAGCAAAACTTATCTTGTAATATGCCGATTTCGAGGCGCGTCCCTGAAATGCGGCGTGCCATATCCGTAGAGTATTGCATGTTCCGTCGAATTGCAAGCGGTTACTTTGTACCGAATAGTGATCGGTCTCTTAAATCTAATCCCGTCGAGTTGAAAGGAATTCCTGATTATTTCGATGAATTTTACAACTTTCCCCTAACCCCCACCCTAGCCCCCTCTCCCCTCCCACACAAACCATTTAGCTTACTGCATTTTAATTAATTTAGTCACTTTTTTTTGGGGGGAGCTCTTTTATTCTCTGAATTCCGACCGATTGGGGGCTTTGCAGAAAATTGGTCAACGATTCTGTTCTGTTTTATTTACTTGAACACTGTCTTAGATAAAAATCTCTGCAGACGTGGACTTGGCCGCTGATGTGACAGGAAGGTGATATATAGTGCAGCTCTGCGCCTACCTTGAGAACAGATCACACTGGCAAGGCAAGGGCGTGGGGGTGGAGGTGGGGTGGATGGCAGAAGGGGGTGAGGAAGAACGGGGTGGCAGGGTGGGGTTGGTAGTAGGGAGGGGTTGAGGGAGCGTTGGGAAGAGGGGAGGGGGTCCTCTGTCATCTGGCCCTCCCACGTGGCAACCTCCTTTCCCTGCTGCTTGTGTGTCTCTGTTTTTCCTTTTGTCTTCGTTTCTCTTCTTCTTGAGTTCTTATCTCTCTCTCTTGTCTCTCTCTCTCTCTCTCTCTCTCTTCCCTCTCCCTCATTTAGCGAGGTAAAAGAGAGAGAGAGAGAGAGAGAAAGGAGAGGATCGAGAATAGGAGCGTAACGAGAGAGAGGGGGGAAAGAGAAGAGAAGAAGATTACACAGAAAAGAGGAGAGAGCAAAGGGGAAGGGAGTGAAAAGGGACGTACCGGACGCCGAGGAGAGAGAAACAGAGAGAGAGAGAGAGAGAGAGAGAGAGAGAGAGAGAGAGAGAGAGAGAGAGAGAGAGAGAGAGAGAGAGAGAGAGAGAGAGAGAGAGAAAAAAAATACGAGGGGAAAATGTGTTTGATAATGCGACATGAAAACAGCCATTTTGGTAAAGAGAGGAAGCAATGAAGATAAATCACAGAGAACAAGGGAGAGAAAGAGAGGGAGAAGTGGAGACCTGAAGCGGATTGAAGGGATGAATGTTTGTCATTTAAATACTATTATAAAAGTTTTAGTGAAAGGAGAGAGAGATAGAGTTATTATGCGCGTCTATGTCTGTCTGTCTGTATGTGTAGGTATCTGTCTGTTTATTTATCTATTGATTTGATTAGTGTTTTTTAGGGTAATGTCTGTCTATCCAGTTTTCTATCTATTTTTATTGATTGATTGATTTGCACACATGCAGTCTGACACGCGCACATTCGCAGAGAAGAAGAGAGGAATACGGAAAAGGCGACAAAAACAGTAGACATAAACAGACACACACACGGGAGCATTCACGCACACACACATAGACACACACACATACACACACACATACTCATACACATTCAAATACATATACACATACACACACTCACACACACGCGCACACACACACGAGAGCTATCCCGAAGAGAGCCAAAGCAGACAGGCATGCAAGCGGTCACAACAATACCCACTTTCGTTACGTCGCTGTTGAGACTAGCGGCGGCGGCGGCGGGTTGAGAGGGGTGGGGTGGGGGGAGATGGACAGGGGAAGAGAGGGTAGGGTAGGAGGGGGTTAGACGCGTCATGATCCCAGTCGGTGTATCAGCAATGTCGACCCCCCCCCCCACTGACTCAGCCTCAGGGGATAGCCACGCCACCAGACTGCCCCGTCCGCAAGATCGGTGGCGGGCAGATGCGGGCAGATGCGGACAGGTGCGGGCAGGCCAAGAGAGAGCGAGCAGAAGGGCAAGTGTGGGTATGAACAGGTGCGGTGAT
>BOPN01000832.1:37500-40000 GCA_017312705.2 Penaeus japonicus | reverse complement strand
GAGGATATGAGGAGGGGCATGAAGGTGGCGAGCGTCTCGGGCTGCAAGAAAGAAGATGCAACAGGGAAGAGTTACGACCCCCTCCTCAAGCCCTCTCGCCCCACACCCTATCAGCTGCTGCATCTTCCTTCATCAAGATTTAGGCGGCTTAGCACGAGTGTCCCCGGATTTAGTGTCTCCATTGCTCCCAGCGAGCTTGGAACACCTTCGCTCCAGCCGACCCGGCGAGCCTCCTGTGCGTTTCATCGCGCTGCCTTTCATCACAGACCTCTCTTTACGAGGCTCTCAGGGCAGCTCCTGCTCTTGCGAGAGGCAAGAGGACACGAGGGCGACCGCCGAACCCGTTTTCATAAGTCACCCCGAAAGGCCGCGGGGTCGCTGACTGTTACCAGGTTATAAACACGGGTCGCAATGTCGAGCCGTGAGGCCAGCGACGGCCAGCCAGCGCCGTCCGCCAGCACGCTGATAATCCGCGTTAATTTACCGCGTCTCGGAGTCGCGCCTTAAAAGCAGAGCGAAACGAAACGGGAAAAGCGATGGGCAGCGGCGCACGGGCGAGGCCATCGTTCTCGCCGTTCGCGGGGTTCTGGGTCGGTGCTTGGGGGTGATGACTCGCTGTGGCGCCAGGGGGTGGGGGGTGGGGGGGAGGGAAGGAAGGGGTTGAGAGTAGGTGGGAGAGGAAGGGAGGGTACAGCCTGCGTGCATTGTTACCGTTGTTGTTGTTGTAGACGTGGGTGTTGTTGTGTTAACTACAATTAACCGCGGATTTTTCATTGTGTTCGCCTTGCCAACCGCAATTTGTTTGTTTTTGTGGCGGGACTTATTTCTTTTTGTTTCAGACAGAGAGTAAATCTTATGACTATGATACAAACGTAATTATTCCTCATGAAAAGAAACGAGAACTTTATTATAATCATCCAACTAAATTACCAAAAGACAAGTATATGTCTACTACACACATTTGGCCACCACATACACCGAGGCAAAGAAACAGCACAGCAACTCGGTGCGAATTGAAAAGGACGCCAGAAGACGGCCACAAGGAGACATTCCTTGGCCTTTCCCGCAGGTGCAGATGGTGGAGCTCGAATGGGGAAAAGCTGGTGCAGATGGGACGGGCCGTTTTAATTGGACTGGACTGTGTCGACTCAAGAGACTGTGAAGCGTTGTATGGCGCGGCCGGGCCAGTGTGTACAGGACCTGTGCTGTGCAAACTCGATCGAGGCGCATTAATTGACATCAGTCGGCGTGCGTGTGTGTGTGTTGGAACACGACCTGCGAAATGGCATGTTAAGAATCCGAGACCGGGACGGATTTCGTGGCCATAACCAAAGGCCGCTTTGACTGGAACGGTCTGTGTGTTCTGTCTGCCTGGGGGCTGGAGGCCGAGAATGAGCTGGGCGAACTGGCCGAGGTTATTCATCTGTCACTCAAGAACCTTCCGCGAAAACAGCCTTCAACTTTAGACTTTGTCCTTTTCTTCTATTTCTTGATAATGAAGATGTTATTTTTGTCAAGACTTTTTTTTATTGTCTTCTCGCGAAGGCCGTGGCGAGGGAGGAGTGGAACTGCCAGTCCCAGAGTGATGTCAAGAACCGGCGGACGACAACCTCATACAACAAAAAATAAGAAAGAAGTGATTAAAGATGAGAGAGAGCGAATGAGAGTGAGAGAGACAGTTTGACAGCTCAAGAAACAACGAGATATAGAGGGAAAGAGAGCAAGGAGAGAAAAGGAGGAAGACAGAGATATCGAAGAAAAGGAGTAACAAACATACACACACACACACACACACTCACACACACACACACACACACACACACACACACACACACACACACACACACACACACACACACACACACACACACACACACACACACACACACACACGGCACACGAACACATACATACAGGCACACACAAACACGCACACACACACATACACATACACACACAGAAAACTCACATTTGCATAGCTCTGCGCGCCCCGAGTAAACAAAAGGAAATCAAAGTCTGCGAAGATACCTGAGTCATTGTCAAACTTTGCTCGCAGTAGCCAGCTAAGAGCGAGTTCTTCTGGCGTCTGTCTGTGTGTATGACTCACCGCATGAATAATAATGGCCGAGTGCATCGAGGGAAGATCGAGAAGTTTAATGTGTCCCACACGATGCCGAGGTTGATTGATTGAACAGCCGACTGCAACAATTATGTTTATGCTAATCGGTTTTATGCTAATAGGATTCCTTGGCGAGAGAAAGGCAGCGGTTGTGCAGCAGCAGAATACATTCACGCTGCGTTCATTTGGCCGAGGAACGAAGTACCGTTGAAACCAATCATAATGTTAGGGCCAAGAATAGTGTACGGAGTTACGGTATCATTTCTTGTCAGGGATTGGTACCGTGTTTGGACATAATATAATATTTGCTGCCGGCTTGGCATCGCTGCTGCTGCTCAATAGACTCGCCTGATGTAGCCGGGAACTCAAATATTTGGCCTC
>BOPN01000832.1:25000-30000 GCA_017312705.2 Penaeus japonicus | reverse complement strand
TCAGGTCATTTCGCATATCCTTCGCCAAAATAAATAATATTCCAAACAGTTTAAATCACGGACAAAGTTCTAAACTCATTAGCGAAGTTGTAGAGAGAGAAAAATAAGAGCATCTTCGCGGCGGAAATGTTTATGGAGTTTATTGAAGACGTGATCAGGAAAAAATACGTTATGAATGGCGAGGGCCATGCGCGTGGATCATTTGCAACGGGGCTATAAACTCTTCCATGATGCTGCAGGATGTCATGCACTCTTACCTCTCTCCTCGTTCTTCTCTTTCTCTCTTTCTCGTCTCACTCTACTTTCTCTCTCTCTGTCTCTCTCTCTCACTCTTGCTCTTTCTCTCTCTCTCTCTCTCTCTCTTTCTCCCTCCCTCTCTCCCTCGTTCTCTCTCTCTCTCTCTCTCTCTCTCTCTCTCTCTCTCTCTCTCTCTCTCTCTCTCTCTCTCTCTCTCTCTCTCTCTCTCTCTCTCTCTCTCTCTCTCTCTCTCTCTCTCTCTCTCTCTCTCTCTCTCTCTCTCTCTCTCTCTCTCTCTCTCTCTCTCTCTCTCTCTCTCTCTCTCTCTCTCTCTCTCTCTCTCTTTCTCTCCCTTTCTCCTCTTTCTCTCCTCTCTTCTCCCTCTCTTCTCCTCTCTTCGATACACTACCACCATCCTCCCCCCTCCACCATCCCACCGAGCTGCCCGGAGGAGGTATGGCAGGGGAGTGGGGGTGAGGGGGGTGGGGGAGGAGGAAGGGTTCCGGCTAATGCACATCTCGCCCTGTATAAGGCAATATATTGATGTGGTCACGGGCGCCGACACAAAATGCTGTTGACTCCCCTTAGCGAATGGCCGGGGGTCTATTGACTTCTACTGCCTAGGTTGAGCATCAATGGAGCCATGATTCTTTTTTTTCCTTTTTTTTTTTCTTTTTTTTTTTCCTTTTTTCTCCTTTTGTGAATGTCTGATGCATAATGAAATTGTCTTCGGGCCTCCCACGCGCACCTCGTTTGATATAATTTATTGCACTGGGGGGGAGGGGGGAGGGGGGGAGTTGGGTTATCTTTCTCTTCTTATAAAGAGGAAAAAAAAGAAAGAAACGGCAGATACACGGTTAGAAGGGAATGGGGGGGGGGGGGTATATTTCCATTTTATTACCCTCCTCTTCCTCTTATTCCCTATTTCTCCTTTCTTACGCCCCCTCCATCCTCCTCCCTCTCGATCTTTTTATTTCTATGCTTTGAGACTTCCTTTCATCCATTAAATCTGGCGTTTATTTAATGATTGTTTATAAGCAAAGAGCGCGTCTGAGCCCGACTTGGAGTTGAGAATCGCCTCCCCCCCCCCCTACACCAGATAAGATTATCGGGCCAGAGATATCAGCGATGGATTCGAAAATGGGTGCTTTGGCGAAGGAGAATATCTTTTGAATGTCTTCGCCTGAGAAAACTATACGAAAAGGGAGAGAAATAAGGAGAAAGAGAAGGAGGAAGGATAATCGTTTCTCGTAAGAAGGAGGTAGAAGGGGGGAAAAAGTCTATAAGCAATACGAAGAGAGAAAGAAGAAAGGGATAAAAAAAGAAAAGGAGAGATATTCGTTCCTCGTAAGAAAGAAAAATAAGAATAACAAGAAAAAAAAACGCAAGCAGAAAGAAAAAAAAAAAAATGAGCCATTCGTTCGTTCTTGAGTGAAGCTGATTCGGCCGTTCCCGCTTCGAGCGTTCCCGGACCGCGTCTCTTGAGCCCATTTTTGGCCACGGGGTTTTTGACTCGTGATTCCCGATGATTTATGATGATTCGTCCCCGCTTCCCGCTCCTCCCCCCCCCCCTTCCCTTCCCCACTCCTCTCCTCTCCTCTCCTCTCCCCCTTCCTCTTTCCCTTTCCTCGCCCCGCACCTCCATCTCTTCCCCTTACCCCCCCTCTCCCCTCCGCTTCTCCGAGGGGCCTTGTCGTCTTTGCGGGAGATCGGGATTGAAGTCTGCCAATATCCATTTTAATGCTTCATTTGCAAAGTGGTGTTGGCAAAAAATATGAATGAAAATGAAGAGAGAGGACGGAGGGAGGGAAGAGAGAGGAAGAAAGAGAGAGAGAGAGAGAGAGAGAGAGAGAGAGAGAGAGAGAGAGAGAGAGAACAAAATTATAGAAAAAAGAGATGAAAATTCTAAAAAAGCGAGAGATATTCAAGAAATGATTTATCGGCGACAACGAATCCGGTTGTAATTGGCAGCTGATATCGCGATGGCGGAGTAGCAATTACCGGTTGGTCTTGTCGAGAGCAACTCCGTAAATGTCTTCTGCGCGGCACTTAACTTGGCCGAGGCTTTATGTTGGCGAGGTCGGGCCAATTGGACCGTTTCGAAGCGATAATTATCGGCGTCTGAGGCATAATTCATCCCTCTTTCTCCATTGTGTGTGTTTATTCTTTTTTTCACGTCGCTTTGTCTCTTTTCGTGTTCATTTTCCTCATCTCTTGCTTTTTTCCGACTTCTACTCATCTTTTTTTTATTATTCAGCTTCCAAGTCTCCAGAGCAACAGGAGTCACGAGGCTGCTTCTCGTCAAGTTCCCTGCTGGACGAAGATGAAGTAATTCCGGGTGACGTTGTCGAGTATCTGTTGCTCCTCCAGTCGACTTGATTGAGTCGATATCGAGCAATATCGAACGCCCATTCCATCAACGAGAACAATTCTGCTTGAAGTTCTCAAAGCACTTAGCGGCCTTCTTTGATTGGTGCATTTAACCCGCCCCAAGGGGAAAGTTTGCAGTATTAGGCTGATGCCATTCTCCTCCGGACCTGGGTGCAGAAAGGTAATTCTTTTCGAGGAAAATTAATCTCCTGTTGGATTAGTTATGGAACGTCGATCTGATTCGTTTCAATATATCATTCTGGTTGGAAATATTATTAAAATGTCTGATACCTGACAGACTGGATTTGCGTTCTAATAAGGGTCGAAGGCAAAAGAAAAGAGAACTCATTACATAGCGGTGATGCTAATGCGTTGATTGAACCGAGACAGATAAGGCGTGAATGATGAATGAGACATTGGTATCTTTATATCTTATGAAGCTCTTCAAGTTCACATCAAAGTGATATGTTACATAACAGAACTAACAGGTACTGTACTTTTAAACAAGTACAAGAACAAGCTCAGAGTTTCATATAAAAACATAGACTCAGTTTTCCATGTAAACAGACAGAGACAGTCACTGTAAATAGACAGATTCGATTTCTCAGATAAGAAGCTAAGTCTAAACAGTCTGACTTTTTATACCACATTAAGAAAGGGAAATAGTCCCTAAACAGACAGGTTCGGTTTCCCTCGTCTAACAGACTGAAGTCGCCAGGGACAGGCAGAGAAGCAGGGCGTCTCCCCGTCACACACACAGCTCTATCAAGATACAGACGTGTGATCGACGCCGCGATTCCTGCCTGCAATCACTCTCCTTCTCCATCTCGTTGTCTGACGATTGTGCTTGGAGGCAGGGTGATGGATGGGGGGAGGAATGATTCTGACCTTACAGCCGTCCTGAGTCATGGCGGGATACCTAATAAAAAGGCTATTTCGTGTGTGTGTGTGTCTGGGGGGGGGGGGTGTAGGGGCTTTGCGATGACCCCAGTACGACTTCACACATCTCGTCGTCGTCATTGAGTCTAAGCAGTAGCACCAAATCGACCCCCGAAATTATTTTATCTTTTCTTTCTCTTTCTTCAGTTTCCGGCCTTTCAGAAATTCTTTCCCTGCCGAGCCCACACGTTCTCCTTGTTATACGTATATGCAGGAAACCCACACTTTCCCGTCACGAAGACTGATTAACTCGTACTAAATGCAGGTGTTCGTCGACCTTTCCTGCCTGATTAAAAGATAAGGCGTCGAGGGGGTTGATTGACCTGTCGTAAATGCAAGTGTGCGTCGACCTTCCCTGATATTTTGAACACTGAGCAAGTTTTACACCAGAGTTAGAATGAAAAGTGAAAGAGAGAGAGGGATGGGTGTAGGTGAGAGAGTGTTTCGTCGAAACACTTTGAACACAACATCCACATGGGCTTTCCAGGGGTTGGTCACCCCCCTCATCCCTCCCCTCCACAGGACTCTTTTATCCTTCCTTTGCTCATTTCTTACCCACATTTCATTTTTTCTCCTCGTATTCTATTTCCCCCTGTTCGTATTTCTTCTTGCTCTTTCCCGACATTTTGTTTTGTCATTTTTGTCTCATTTTTCTTCATCTCATATTTTTTTCCGTCTCTTCTTCTCGTCTCCTATCTTTATCTTATATTTTCTTATTTTTTATAATTTACTTTTATCTTAAATCTATCTTCGGTCTCTGTATCTTGCTTTCTCATTATCATTCCTTTATATCTTGTGTTCGTAATCTCTCTCATCTTTATCCTCGCTCTCTTCTTTTCTCTTTCGCTTATCCTAAACTGTCTTCCTCTGTTCTCCCCTTCTGCCCCACCTTGCTTTCTTCTCATTTCCTTCCTCCCTCATGCTATATCGCTTTCACTTATCTTCCCTCCCACCCCCATTTAGCTCTACCATCCTTCCCTTCTTCCTTTATTCTTTATTGTGTTCCTTTATCCTTCCTTCTTCCCCTATCTTGTTCTCCCATCTTTCCCTTCCTCTCTCATCCTTTATCGTGTCCTCTTATCCCCTCGCTTCGCCCTCTGCAACAGTATAGAAGTTACAATCCCACTAGGTGCCTCCAGCGTAGTAATGTAGTGGGAGAGTTTGAGATGTATAACTCGCAGCCACTGGACGCTATACAAAGGGGCAAATATGTTGTCAGAGTTTTCCTTCATTACTGATGCAGAACTTGGTAGCTGGCAGATGTGACCCAAAGTAAGGAGAGATCTGCGCATATCTTGACTGAAAGAAACGTTGATATTTCGGTACGGAAACTCATGATGTTCATAATGAAATAAAACCGAAAAGATTCCGAATGAACACGAATTTTGGCACGAGTAGGCCAGGTCTCGTTTACAACTAGAATTGGTCCAAAGGCAATGGCAAATGTGGGCCTC